>JAZGTJ010004791.1:0-11723 GCA_036877575.1 Botia almorhae
CGCAAATTCCTGGTAGGCACATAAGTGCGAAGGAGTGAGAGTAGGTAGGGAGGTGCAGTTCCAGTAGTTGCCTTGAAGGCAAACATCAGGGCCTTGAATCTAAATTCTCTCTAGCTCTTTATTTTCTCCTGTGCCAGTGGAAAGTTACAAAATCCCATCATGACCAGTAGGGGGAGCATGGGATGAACCGTTACATCATGATGTGAAAGTCAGTAAATACCCCTTGTTGACTAGCAGGATGAAATGAACTTCTAACAGCAGTTTTAGGTCACAATCTTTTGTCAGTTTTCAGATGTAAGATTTCTTCCAACATAAATCCCATATAAAAACTTGACTCAACACACCTGCCTTGAATTTTCTAATCTGCCTAGTAAGACCTTGATGAGCTTGTTTAAACTCTCCTGGATACTGTTCCTCCAGAACTCTGTTCTAAGATATCAGCTAGGATTTTGCTATAACACACATTACACTGAGCAACACGGCACTGGTTTGGGCATTAGTGGCATGACTGGGTGTGGCTCCCTTTAAACCTGTTTACAGCAACTTATATCCTGTTTAAAGTCAGAGGATGCAAAACTGATTAATTCTGATTCGTTGCTTTCCCTAAAGTCAACACATGTGGAAAAATTAAATGGTTAGATATCAGTAAATCTTAAACCTGTCAGCCCTTAAGCAAGCCTATATCCCTGGCCCTTAACCACACCTATATCTGCCATTATCAGTCTATATCAGTCTCTTCATGTAGAGGAATATTTATCTGAGTTTTGTGCTATTTTTCTATTTATCAATAACTCACTTGTGTAGAACTTTTCTAGAAAGCTGTTTTTCTGTTTTTGATATTTTTTGTTATTGTCCTTTTTGTGTCCTGTATACATCCTGTAAATGTGAATGGAGAACAAACATATCCTTAATCTTAGCCAAAATAAATAGTCAATGCCAAATAAGTTTGTCCTACATCGGATAAATGTGTGTTGTTATGAGTCCTCTCTGTATTTTCCAGTTCATTTTTTCAGTCTTTGTCTAAAGTGATATCCTATCTCTTCTCTATATGTATAGCCTAGATTTCCATCTCATCTAGTGTACGCAATCACGATTGTTCATGAAAGATTTTTACTGAAAAAGAGGAAGTCAGCGGTTGGCCACCTTTATATGACCTAAACTGTGTCTTTTCCTTTAACTGCTTTTGTGATGGATCTGTTGCTAAGCAAGAAATGCAACACTGGAAAGACTGAGACCCATATTTCCCCTTTTCTCTCTCTCTCTCTCTCTCTCTCTTGATCTCTGTCTTTTATCTGATGATTAGGCTTCTGTGAATGAGTATTTAAAGGTTACATGCTACAATTAATTATGTTACCACACAGGCTAGTAGTTTAATGCTGATATATTCTGCTCTGAGCAATGTAATCAGACTGTTTTGTAACATTTTGAGACAGATTTTGGTCATTTTACTCCGTAACCTTTCATTTACCTGTAAATAGACCATATTTATATAGACCAAAGAGTTCAAAAACAGACACTGATGTCAGAAAGTATTTTGGCAGCAGCTTTATTTGAGGAAACTTTTCTCACACAACATTTGGTGTAATGGCTTCTTTTAATGAGTGTTTTCTATTGGGTATTTTTCCCATTCTCAACACCAACACTCAATCAGAATAAAATGAGTGTGTTTAGACGTTGTCTCATAAAGCAGTCTGCTCTGCATTTAGCTGTGTGGACGCTGTGTCTGGCCACCTAAATACAGAGAGAATATGTTATTGAAGCCTAATGTTAAACATAGATTATAAACAAATTTTAAACTGTTTTCAAAGAGAGATTTAAATTACCTTGACCTGAAGTTCTGTAAGACAAAGAATAAGAGGTGTATTAGTAAAGTTTTGTCAAGACATGATAGTGTTAAATTACAATTTATGAACTCAAATATAGTTTACTTGTCTTCATTATCCAGGAGGCTCCTGTAGGTGGCGATCTCCTGCTCCAGGCGACTCTTGATGTCCAGCAGCATTTTGTAATCTTGTCCTTGTTGCTCAATGCTAGCCCGCATCTGAGAAAGCTCTGTCTCCAGCATGTTGATCTGATTTTGGAGGCCTGCTAGCATAGAGCTGTATCTACCCTCTGTGTCTGCCAGCGTGGTCTCCAGTGACGCTTTCTGTGTGGAAAAAGGAAATCATAATTACATTTATTTATAGACACTGAAAATCTAATTTWGCATTTTTTAATACCAACTCATGTATAATCACTATTTTAAATGCTAGTTTCCATTTACTGTCCTTTCCCCTATTTACGGTGGGTTATTATACGCTACATATTAGCATCATCATGGTTTAGAAACAGTTTTCTAAGGCCTCTTTACCGTAATAGATTCTTCTTAAACTTTGCTTCATAAAATAAAGCATTCCTGGCATATATCACACTCTCTTTCCATTTGTTTTTGTACATCTTTCTGCCTTTCCATGCCCTCTTCTTAGCCAGCTTCTCTAATCTCTTATGTATTATTTTCCTGCCCTAGGTTCAGACAGTGTATCCCCCCACCCCTCGTTATCTCTTTTTCCTTTCTGTTTCAACCCCCCAAATTCTATTTGTCTCTTACCATGCTGAGTTGAGACTGTAGCTCAATCTGTAGGCTCTGCAAGGTGCGTCGAAGATTTGTGAGTTCTGACTTGGAGGTCTGAATGGTCTCTGTGCTGACAGCAACCTCCTTGCTCAGTTGTGTGGACTTAAAGACAAAAGCACACACACAATATGACTACATCATACTACAATTATACCATGGTTACCATGGTATCATTAATCAAAACCACTATGTCTAACATATTTCATTAGTGTTTAAGGTGACAAGTCTAGCACTATGCAAGACATCTTACTTTGTCTTTAAACCAGGCCTCGTGTTCCCTCCGGTGTTTCTCTATAATGGACTCGTAATGAGAACGAATCTCCTCCAGAACTTTGTTCAGGTCCTGTTGAGGAGCAGCATCTACTTCCACATTAACTGTGCCTGACAACTGAGACCTTTGGGCAGCCAAGTCCTGTAATCACAAAGTTCAACCAAAGTTGCTCAAACTTAATAAATAAAACAACAGCTAATTTTGCCACTAGGAATCTACTACAAACCTCCTGGTGGTTTTTCTTCATAAATGCCAGTTCATCTTGCAGACCATCAATCTGCATCTCCAGGTCGGCCTTTGTCATGGTTGTCTGGTTCAGCAAGCCTCGCAGATTAGCGATATCAACATCCACAGACTGCCTCATGGCTAATTCATGTTCGTATCTGATTGTTGGAGACAATCGGTGAGGAATGAACTCATCATTGTTTTAACATGACTATGTAAATATGTAAACATGTCTGAAAAAGAGAATTTACTTTATTCTGAAGTCATCAGCAGCCAGCTTAGAGTTGTCAATCTGCAGGAGAGTGTTGGCGTTGTTCACAGTGGCATTTTTAATCTGTAGAGTAGAAGAAAACAGAATATATAATTGCGGAGCATTTATGTCTGGACAATTCTACACAGATCATCAGAAAGTTAATGGAGTCAATCATTTTTTAATCAATTCATGAGAGCATTTTGCCATAATTTTGCGAGCCTTTCCCAATTGCTTTCAATTGCTTAATTGTCTGTAACTTGAATGTTCATATTGTGTTACAAGTATTCTCATGAGGGTTGATTTCATTGTGTATTTGCTCACATGATATGAAAAGTGATTATCTGCAGCCTGTTTTCCATCAACATCTATTTGCAAAGGAAATTAATAGCACTGGCATTGGCAAGTCTCATATTTAGTAGAACTGAAATTACTGTACCTTTCCCTGCAGGTCATTGATGGTGTTCCAGTAGGCACTGTAGTCCCTCTGTGCGACAGGCCCCTTTGACTCATAGTACTCCTTGATCATTTTCTCCAGCTTGGCATTGGCAGCCTCCAGAGAGCGGACCTTCTCCAGGTAGGAAGCCAGACGGTCATTCAGATTCTGCATGGTGGCCTTCTCATTCAGCTGGACAAATTCACTATCCCCTCCAGCCATGCCTCCTCCACCATAACCGCCACCATAACCTCCACCATAACCTCCACCAAAGCCTGCACCAAAGCCTCCACCTCCTCCACTTCTGGATTGCATAGAAGAGGAAGAGATGCGAACACTTCCTCCATAACTACCGCCATACACACTATGGGCTTTTTGTGGAGCAGACATCATGCCACTTCTACTTGAGCTGCCCATGGAGGTTGACATACGCATTGACATGGTCGATGGAGATCAGAGATGAGATCAAAGCAAAGAGTACACTGCAGGAAACTGCTGGAGTTGTCTCGAAGAGGATGGTGACTTTGAGCCCAGCTCTGTTCTCTTATAGTTGGAGCCTAAGGGGTGTGTCCTGCTCTTGGATGGTGGGAGGAGGGGGGAAGGTATGTGTGTATGTGTGCCAGACCCTGCTGCAACCACCAGCAGTTTTGAGACTCAAGGACCAGAGTTCAGTTTCCGCCCTAGTGAGGAAATTGTAATGGAATGTCACTCTCTCTCTTAGTGTGTGCGTGCATGTGTTCATATTCACTCACAATGTCCTCACCCTTGAGATTTCAATGCTGGGAGTGCAATAGAACAACAAGTCTTTTTATGTGCAGCCTTTGTTTCATGTGTACATGTGTGCCAGTGTTTAGTGCCAGCTTTCCTCCCTTTTCAGTTGGTGGCGGAACAGGACAGACAAAAACAAATCAGTTAAAATCACAAAACATGATACAACACAAACAGTTATAATAACACAGGCTAATGCAGTATATAAAGTTATTGGGGAAGTACTGTAAATTGTTTTAGATAAAAGCATCCGCCAGAATGCGTAAATGTAATAGCTTGTTTTTTTAACAAGCAGTTGGGGTTACCATTTAAGGTATTATAAAAGCAGAAAAGTTTTGCATATTATCTGAACTTGCAAGGATTTTTTAAATCACCAACAGCAACATTTCAATCCCATATTTCCTGCAATTCAAATAGCGTGTGAGACTTTTCAGTTTTTACAGTTTAGACAATAGAAAGATCCTCCAGATGGGAGGGAACCAGGGAGGTCATGCTCTACTAGGACATAAACCAGGGCTTAATCAACCCTGCTTGGGTCATTTGGGTGAGGGTGTCTGATGGTGCAAGACCTAAAATAACCAGAGGTTGACAAATAGGAAGACACATTATAAACCTTGTCAAGCTGGATCATGAATATTAATTAGCAGACATAAAGTTCACCCAGTGTGTCCTATATAATAAAAATGCAATGGTATATAGATGAACACTATTGCTTTTTCAAAGGTCCCACAGCCTACTGCAGTACATTAGAAGCCCACACTGGGAAACATGAATGTTGTAAATAATGTGACCTGATGGTAGATTTTCTGGGGGGATGTAACATCATCTTCCAGATCACATCTGGAATTTTGCATTGACTTGGACTTGACCTCACTCACCAGAAATGAGGATAGAGAGAAAGGGTGAGGAGAGGAAAACTTTGGTCCCATTATGCATTAGGAAACCCTATGTGTGCAAATTGTGGTGTTACAATGTGTGAAAGAAAGTGAATGAGCAAAAAATGTAATGTATTGCATTCAGGTTTGCTTGAAAAAGCCAAAATTTATAAAAGCCTTTAGCTCTGGATAATGATGGCAATCATTTTATAAACATGTTATTTTAAATATTACATTTGCTATAAGCATGTATCTGCGTGACTTGTTGCTGCGCTCTGTTGTGAAAGCAGTGGTCTGTTTAGTGACATTTGAGTCATTACTCATTGTTTAAACAGAACTCCACCCACCTCACTGTCTGACGTATGATCTGTCCTCAAAGGGCCCATGGGAGAGTTGATAACTATTACTACCTATGAAAATCACCGTTCTGTCTGGTCAATCTTAGTTCTTTGCAGTACAAGCTCTAGTTGGTCTTCTGTACTTTTAACAGCTGTAAATGTGTAGAGATTATTCCAGTCTTACCTGTTCTAGTTATTCCAGTTTAATTAAGGTTATTTATTGTTTTGTGTGTTATAGATATTGTTTCAGATATTATTGTTTTGTTTCATTACAATAGTTCACAACATGGTGACAAATAATCTTGATAAATGCTCATTAGGGATAAATTGCACAATGTGCAATTTATTGTGACAACATCGCCTTACAAGTTGAGTGGCATGTCTATAAAATTGAGATGTTATCATAAAAAAATAAATCATGCCCCTATGTGACCTACCACCAGAACTTATTGTTCTCTGAGCCAAAATGTAATTTCAAAGTCATTTTGTTTTTTATGGTATATTTTATGGTCTGCATGTAATCTGAGACACTTCAGAAATCTAAAACATTTCACAGATGACTCAATGTTACCAAGGTCATAGTGGTACAAAGTTTGCTAATCATGTCATTGTAATTCTTGAATGTCTATTATTGACACAATATGAAAATGAATAACAATGGCCAGTGGAGCAACAATTCATGGCAGGGCTGGAAATATCAGTAGTCTAGCTTCACCTATTCTAGTAACGTTATAGAATCTATGTGAACATTAAATCTCTTTGGATAATAGTTTTATACTTGTAAGGTGAGGCTAGGCTAGTTAAAACCCCACCTAAATGATTGTATTACATTTATACAATTTGCCTTTTCTAGTATCCTGATTCTACATCACATGTATCTAAATCAGGCCTACATCAGGTTTTACTTGAATACATTTTATTTTCACCAAATTTAAATGTAGAAGAAATTATCAAAGTGCTATTTTGATTTAAATATCCGAAGGTCTTTTAATAGGACCTGGAACCAGCATAACAATGACCATTGCCATTTGTTTTGGCTGTTCACCTGTGTGCTTTGCTATTATTTGTTTAAATATCTGCAAATATTTGTCTGTTGAAATATACACTGCAGCTTCACGTGCATGTAGTTTCTGGTTTCCTATAGCTACAGCAATAATGTCAAGGACTGCGTGTGTGGCCTTTTTTCAACCTGATCTCTTTGGAAAATGTAACTATTTTACAAGCTGGTGATTTCATGTGAATTTGTATGACGTAATATAATGAGATTATATGGATTGTTACAAATTAGCAATGAAATTACTAAAACGTAAAATAGTTATGAATTTCCATGAGATTTTGTTGGCAAGCAGATGACCAATCTTAAATGAAAATAACATACCTAATTATACTTATATAATTATATATGCATTTCAGAAATAAAAGCATCTTTACTGCCTTGGTTAAGAATATATATTCTTTAATGAAGTCGAAGATTTAAATGGTTTGTGTCTTGACTATCTTAGATAACACACTGAAGTCATAGATAGTGTGGCGCAGTTGATTTTATTCAGAAGGCTGCAGGTTGGGCATTCCTAAAATTACACCTCTGTTGCTCATAGCTTTGACTCATGTGCATTATGTAGGCCAAGCTTTTGGGCTGATAGAAGTTTGAGCATTCGCCTTGTAATTGCTTCTTGCATATTTACTCTATTTTTTTCTATAAACTAACCAGGAAAAGGTTTAATATTTATATAATTTTAGTGGTCATGGCAGAAGTGTTTTTTCTCATTTTTTAAAAGATTATGTTGAATCAGTTTAAAAAACAGAGACTCCTTTCATATGCCTCAGGTTTTAAGAAACATAAAAACATGTTGGGGTCATACCCTTGTTGCGAGAGCTACCCATCCCGACCAGGCCCGGTTCCAGAACCAAATCACTAAGGGTGCTCACAAAAAATATGTATGGAACTGTATGAAAACGGTACCACCAAATAGGACTGAGTAATATAAATCGTCTACACTAGTATCGTAATTGTAGTGTCACAGGTGAAGAATCACACAACAAGGTAAGCTGTGAACAAGATCCCCGGAGGGCGTGTTTATTTACAGAAACAGAGGTGTGGTGTGGTGCGTGGCAGCCGGTGTGGCTGGTGCGGCTGGTGCGGCTGGCGAGGCCGGTGAGGCTGGCGAGGCCAGTGCGTGGCAGCCGGTGTGGCTGGTGCGGCCGGTGAGGCTGGTGCCGGTTTGTGCCCCTTGCGCTCGTCCTTTGAGGGTACGGTCACTCGCTGCTGTCGCTGCTGCTCAGACGGGAGAGAAAAACACACATTAACATCAGCACTAACTTTTCCAGCATCTCTTCCGTCTTCCGTTTTTGTTTTTTTTGTTCCCTTCTGCACAGCGGCGAACGGCGCGCCTTTCCCCCCGCGGACATGGAGGAGATATTGAAGCGCCTCACCGAGGTAAGCGTCCGCCAGCAGCAGACCCTGCGCGCTAACACGCTAACACAACAAATGTCAGCAGACGACGATGTGGAGGCGTACTTGCGGGTCTTTGAGACCACCGCGACTCGTGAGGGATGGGCGCACGAGGACTGGGTGCCGCTGCTGGCACCCCTGCTCACTGGCGAGAGTGGGAGCCGCTCAGAAAGCTCATTCCCGTCCCACCCCTGTGTCTTTCTTCCCAGAGGTGCTTGCAGAGGTTCAGAAGTTGTGGAAGACTTACCGTGCGGCGGGACCTCCGCCCTGCATGCCATGGCCATCCTGCAGTTTCACCAGGCCAAGGCGCTTAAGCAGGTCCACGAGGGTAGTTCCAAGCCAGGGATGATGCAAGGCTTGCGCACGGCGAACGACCTCGCCCTCCGGGCGACAAAGGTCACGGTGCAGGCTCTTGGCCAGACAATGTCCACCTTGGTGGTCCAGGAACTCCACTTGTGGCTAAACCTTGCAGGGATGCGGGATACGGACAAGGCCGTTTTCTTGATGCCCCCATCTCCCAAGGTGGCCTCTTCAGCGACACTGTCAAGGGCTTCGCCTAGCAGTTCTCGGCAATCCAGCGACAGACGGAGGCTATTCTGCACATCCTCCTGCAGTGTAACTCCACCTCTACACCGCGACCTGCCCCCCCGTCTGCCCATCACTGGGGGTGTCCGCCTGCGACTGCTACACCTGCTGCAGTGAGGACCGGGCCGCTATCAGGGACGGGGCAATATCTGGCACCCGCCCCCCGATCTCTGGAACCTTCATGTGTGGTTCGTGGATGGGATGCGGTGACCCTGAGTGACCTGCCCCCGGGTATATACTATCACTCAGGCAAGAGCTCCTTCCAACAGGTGTGCATACACCCTGAAGTGGAGCCTCTTCACTAATTGATGTTCTTCCCGTAAAGAAGACCCCTACACTTGCCAGATCAGCTCTGTGCTTTCCTTTCTGGTTGTCCTCTTCCACCCTGAAGGTGTATGTGGCTATTACGGCCCATCACCTGCCAGTTGAAGGTAAGTATTTAGGGAAGCACAAGCTTGCCATCAGGTTCGTACGGGGCGCCCAGAGACTGAACCCTCCGAGGCCGCCCCTCTTTCCTACCTGGGATCTTTCCATAGTCCTGTCTGGGCTGCGGGAAGCTCTGTTCAAGCCGCTGGAGTCAGTCGAGCCTAATGGTCTGTCGTTTAAGACTCTTTGTCTGCTTCGGAGGGAGACAGAAGGGGAAAGGCCCTCTCAAAACAGAGGTTGTGACACTGGATAGTGGATGCCATCACTTTGGTGTAACATTCCCATGGCATGCCATGCCTCCCCGAGTGAGGGCTCACTCGACTAGGAGTGTTGCCTCATCCTGGGCGTTGGCGCACTGTGCCTCTATAGCAGACATCTGCAGAGCTGCGGCCTGGGTGACACCCAACACCTTTGCAAAGTTCTATAACCTCAGGGTAGAGCCTGTATCCTCCCATGTGTTGGGGCTCACTGGATAGTGGGCGAGAGAACAGGCTTGGTGTCTTCGCTTGCATTTCGCCTTTTCCCTGGGATAGGGGGACTTAGGCAGTTGTATTCCTTCGCAGTGGTGTCTCAGTAGGTGAACCCTATGTTGTGATTCCTCCAGCACCCGCCGGTAAGCAGGCTCAGCGGAGAAGCCTCACGCCAGGCCCAGCACTCGTGTATGTATGCCTGTGTCAGCCCTTGGGCTGGGCTAGGTGCTCCATGTGTAGTGATTCCCCCGTGGTGATCCCACATGCATATTCTCCACGGTACGGTTTCCCTATCACTGAACCTGTGTCTTTACCTTGGTGCAAGTACAGCTGCTGGTCTCTGTGGCCAGTGAGCCGTCCCAGTAGGCAGGACTTGCACAGAGACTTGTTCATAGGTAGTACTGCCGGGTCAGTCTATACCTTATCGCCACACATTGCCTCCTTTAGCGGGGTGAGGTCTCCGCAACTCTATTCCTTTGGAATGGGCGTTTTTCCTCAGTGTTTTTTGTGGCTATACCGTGATAGGAAGGAGACCTGCGCACTGAGGTGCCTTCTCCTGGGGGTATAGGAACGAGCGTCACGCCCCCTCCATGATCGGAGAGGTCGCAAACAAACACAGAGTAGACAAGGCAGAATCATAAATGGTTAATCAGGCAAGGGTCGAGGCAGGCTGCAAACAATCCAAATCGTAATTCAAGCAGGGTCGAGGGCAGGCAGCAAACAGTGTATCCAGTAATCGGTGTATCCAGTAAACAGTCCAAACGTAACTAGGTGAATCAACAGGATAATAACGCTCTGTAATGTATACAGGAAGGCAATAGAAAACATCGCGATGAGTACTGCAACATGGGCACTTAAACAGCCTGCTAATGAGGTCTATGTGCCAAACAGGAAGTGGTGCGTGGGTCCATGGGAAGTGTAGTCCAAAAGTGTATCAGTATTCGGGTGACGACTCTCTCTGGCTTTGCGGAGGAAGCGGTGCGGGAGCCTCCTCCATAACAATAACAGAATTGGGTTGTGTTAAAAACTCTTTCTAATGCCTCCTACAGGAAACTAGAAAGTATACACCTTTTGGTGCGCACTGCCTTTTTAAGCAATAAATAGTTTCTGTAGAAGCAATGATTTCATGAACAATTTGTTTTGTTTTGCCCAGTTATGGTTGTTCGCAAATGAGTTTAGCGGTTCTCTGGTGAACCACAAATTGTAGAAGGCTTTAGAAATGGAAATGACTCACACTCACATTTGCAGGAGCAAATGAACACACGGGGTGAGATGGTTCTTTATTAAAATAAAAAGCATTTTAAAATGCATTTTAACATTGTACTGACTTGCATGGTTTACAAATTAAGTCTGAAGTCAGTTGTTTCCAAGTCCAGTCACAAGTCATTTGTTTTGTGACTTAAGTTCGACTTGACCCCACATCTAGATCATAGCACCTTAACTCTATGCCAGTTGACCCCATATCAGTTGAGCCTCCACAAACTCAATCTTTTTATTTAAATCTATTTAAAAAAAGCTATTTTTGTTGTTTTATTCTCTACCTGTAACTTTATTAAGTAATTTGTTTAGTGTTTCTTTGTGAATTGACAGTGAGTTGTAGGAAAGTTCTGTAATAAATTAGTATAGACGTATAGAACTTTACTTTCACATTTAGAAAACTATTTTAAAAACTATTTTAAAAACATTTTGAAATTCATGCATTTTTCATTTGCTTCCAAACACGTGCTTTTATACAATATATATGGACAATTCCTGAATACAGTCACAAATTCTGCACTGTTCCTAGATATCTGGGCTGGCTCATCGTACCCCACTTCTCCCACAGTATAAAGTTTCAAATATATCTTTCCGCCTCACCTGCCTCACAATCTTTTTTAACCACATCACATTCATAAAGAGCACCCATGTTAACACCCATGTTGTTCTCAGAATCATGGTTCAACTTGTGCATGTAATTATCTCACATTCATGCAATAATGCCATGACAACACAAAGGGTGTGTTACCAACCCTTCAC
>JAZGTJ010004791.1:11737-29591 GCA_036877575.1 Botia almorhae
CCTCCGTGTGCTCTCTCTGTCCTCTATCTCTATGCAATCGCTCATCTCTTGTTCAGTTCAGGACATGTCAGATTCCTGCTTTAGTATGTTTTTATTATAAGTCAACTTGTAACAGGGATGACTGGTATGCATTCAGACATGAACTGTTCTCACGGTGTCACACATCTGAAGACTCTTATCCTTCTCTCTAATATAACCATGTTATCCTGTGTTGTGAACTCCTCTCTGAGGTGTGGCTATGGTGAAATGCAATGAAAGAAGCCATTGTTCTTTGGCTGGCATCTGTTGCTGCAGTAACGTCATATGCTGATATGCACATGCTTTATGCAAATTTGTGGATATTGTTTTGTCTGAGAGAATTAATATATATCCTTTTGGCTGACAAAGTTTCCGAGTTTCCTGGGGAGGATATACAGTGGCTTGTCTGTACTTCACTGCTTTGTCTACATGGTTTTGATGTTGAGTTAATGTATTTCTAAACCAGAGGCCTGTTGCACAAGGCTAGTTCAATAAACTCTGAGTTTTGGAGTCTGTTTGGGGTTGATTGCGGTCTTGGTATTGCGGTCTCACAAAGCTTGCTATAAAACTTCTGTCAAATCAAAGTTTGATCCTCAGTTCATAAAAACCCTCAGGCCTGTGCACATAAAATGTGTTGTTTGCAGCAAACAACCAATCACGTATAAACCCACAAAGAGACTTAAACAGTCAGTACTATTAGTATTTATGATTGATGTAGTTTTTAAAACAGGTCACATTTCCAACTGAACTGAATTCATCCATACATTGTTTTTGAACTCAAAAACATGCTAATTAAAATTAGGATTACAACTACCCATCATTAAAAATAACACTGGGTTATTTTAACAATTTGAAGTGTGCAAAGCTCATTATAGGTTGTTGTTTTTTGCCTTGAGACTTTTAAATTAAACATACAGTTATACAATACAGTTATACAATAAGTATAACTGTACATTATACTGTATTAAACTGAGATTACTTGCTAAAACACATTTGTCATGTGCCCAACCTCTGGCAATATCCATATAGACTTGAGTTTATACTACACTATACTCTTGAGTTTAACTAGAGTTTATACTACAGTCACAATAGATATGGTAAATGCACTTTAATTAGGGCCTCTCCTTTAGTTCATTTGTGTGTAAAGCCAATAGCCTCTGCCTTTAAAGGTAAGTGTAACATGTAGGGCGTACCTCTCTATATAAATCTCTTGTAATGCATGCCTCTCTCTAAATATACAGTATAGTGGTGCAGCATGTTAGCCAAGATATATTAGATCATGTCCTACAGTGTGTAAGAAGATGACACTAAAGACAAACCAGTCACGCACAATCTAGGAAGTGCTTAAACTTAACCAGGGCTAAAGAAAACAAAAGTATTGTTACATAGCATCACCTGGTGGCAAAACTTTGTACTGTGGTAAAATTCCACAACAAACCCAGAGCCACACCCACTTTTTATAGTAGGTGTTCCATGTTTACTATACTTCAGCTTTTAATTTTTTATGCATCGTTTTCTGTCTTCACACTTCACACTCTGTGAGGTTATTCTGCAGTTCCTATCACCTGATTCTGATTTTGTATTGGTTTTGTTTTATATTTTCTTAATAGTTCTTTTGATTGTAGTTTTCTACATAACTATTTTATCTTAACTTGGACACACCCTTTGAGTTGCACCCATACTAAATCCACTGATGAATCACTGATCCCTAGATATGGCATGTTTTTTCCTGTCGACACCTCTTTAAAGAAACAGTTCACCCAAATATAATAATTCTGTCATCATTACTCCAAACCTTCTTAAATTTTTTCTTTTCCTTGAACACAAAAGAAGAATTAATATAAGATAAACCGGCTACTCTTCTCAATATAATGGATGTGAATCTCATTGATGTCTAAAAATCATTGACTTTATGAATAGATTGAACCAAACCTAAAGTGTATAAAGACGCATATTTCCCTTTAATCTTTGTTTTTTTAAAAAAAGTGGCAGTTTTTCTGAACATAAAAACTAAAGGACCAATGAAAAAACCTTGCTAATCTTGTTGACCTAAAGAAATCACCCTAAATATCTCATTATATATTCAATGCAAGTGTTAGTGGGTATCAATCAATTTGGTGCAGCAGAATTGTCTGCAAACAGTAAAACAGACAGATAACAGATTTAATGGATCCTGTGCAATACACTTTGCAGTTAAACTATTTCTTTTGTGCTCTTTTCCAGATCTTCTTCCTTAAGCTTATTATTTTTCATGGGTTGCAAGTTTGGGTCTCAAGTTTATATCATCATATTTTTTCTCCAACGAGTTTAGGTGTAGACATTACTCAGTTATCTAGATCTAGGTCTTATCTTTGTGTGCTGCCACAGGAATGTTCCTGTGTCCTCGTAATGTTTCTGGTAAAGCAACATTCTGAAGTATGTCCTCACACGTTGCTTTTCTTACTAGTTTTTTATATATGTAGAAATAAAATGTGCCTGATACTGTGGTCTGACAAATGTAATACTTTTTCTTACTGTTATTTAAATCACTGTAACAAGACCATTACAGACAGTATGCCCACCATTTTGATACATGCTAATATACTCTGAGTGATTACGTAATACAAGCAACTTCATAAATGAGGTGAAACAAAAACAGACCAATTGTGACACTTAAAAAATACATTTATTTTAATTATTAACAATAAAAATACAAATTGAAAAGACCCTTCCTGCAATTAGCAACATTTTACTAGTTACATAAAGAAAGAAAAAGAAAGATAGACTTCCTGGTTTTAAAGGAGGAGATTATGTATTACACATAATAAATAAACCTCGATGCTAATTTGGTCAATAGGCATGTTTTATTCACAGTAAATGACATCTAAGACCTCTTCATTGAGCTGTTATGTGTATCATTACACAGCAACCATAGCTTATTATATATTGTTGCATAGCAACATCTTGTAACTGTAACATGTTTATCTTGTAACACAAGGATGGCATTTAAACACATTTTAATTTTAATAACTTCCGTGTCCCTAATAGTTTTATTATATAGTAACTGTTATCTATAACTATAAAAAGCAGCAAGGCAAGTGAAGTTGTGACATTTTGTAAAAAGTCACAGCTTCCAGTCATCAGATACTGTAGAAGGAGTTTAATGAAGGCATATATACCTACATTACCTAAATATGTGAAAAATTCATCTTTTTAAGTTAGTTTTGCAATGATCTAAGATCTGAGATTTGAATACTTTGAAATTTTTTTCTACAGGGTATAATTTGTTTCTTAAATGTATGTTTTTTGGACAGAAACAGAAACACTCTAGCTCTATAATCTTAAACATCTTTTAGACATTCACTGACTCACTAGCCTGTGATAGCCATCTAGCGTGTTGACATATGGCCAGATATATCCCACATCTAGGAGTTGTCTTTTTAGATAACCATTTTGGGTTTAGATCAATGTAAAAGTTAAGAACTCCTTTGTTATTATGAACCATGAAATGTCACAGCCTCAGTTAAAACAGCATAAAAATGTTGATGTTCAAGTTCCACTAAAAGGGTTTATTCCTTAGAAGTCTACAAGGGCAAGAGTTTTGTTTTGTACCCATATCCTCTCCCCTCCCCCATCCTGGTGAGGTACTTAAAGATGTTTCAAAGCTGATACGGTCACTTCCAAATAGTTGTTTGTGTCACTTCCAAATAGTCTTTGCCTTTACACTTTACAGACCTCCACCAGAAGTTCACCATGTCGATCTACTCAAAATCCAGAACTCTCAGTGTCTATGGGGGAGCTGGTGGCCAAGAAACCCGCATCTCTTCCACCCCTTCTGGTTTTTATGCTTCTCCAAGGGGTTTCAACCTGGCTGATGGTTTGGACGTGTCTGCTGATGAGAAGGGCACAATGCAGAACCTGAATAATCGTCTGGCCTCCTATCTAGGGAAAGTGCGCTCGCTAGAGAAATCCAATGCAGAGCTGGAGAAAAAGATCAAGGAGTGGTATGAGAGCCACAAGTACGTTGAGTTTGATCACTCAGGTTTCCTAGCCACCATTGAGGACCTGAGGGAAGAGGTGAGTTCAGATTAGGATGGGCATCTCAGAGAGGGACCTCAGTAAAAGTGTTGTTACATTTGGGTTCTGCATTCAGACATGGTGTCTGTACACTTCTATATTCTGTGATACTGGACAAAATCATTTTTAATAGCTGTTATTTGATACATATAAGGCTGGCTTCATACATAACTGTGCAAATGGAGACCTGTGGAAAATAATGCTTTAATGCTCTTAGTGAGATATATGATCTTTATAAAGCAATCATGGCTGATTTACTAGTGTGATAAGAACCTTAATCTGTTTGTTAAAACACTAAAAAAAAAACTTTTGTTGACAGATTTGGTTCTTGTTCCACATTCTGTGGCTGTACAGAATTCCACAGGCAACAAGTTCTAGCTTTATACGTAAAATTAGTCTAGATACCAGGCAGTTTGTTGCGCAATACTGTCAGCTTTTGTTTTCTCTTTTGGATTTTACTGTTTAGTATATACAGATATAGGAAACTATACAATATGTTTCTTTCCTGGCAGATTCGTGCACTTTCCAGAAATAATGCCAGGATCATCCTGGATGTGGACAATGCAAAGCTTGCAGCTGATGACTTCAAAATGAAGTAAGAAACTATATAAATATTCATTTCTTACGAATATATAGTTTAATTATTATTAAGGTAAAGATTTTCAGTAAATTCAGCCTTTTGTCTCCTTTTTTATCCCCACCCACTTTTATGTGTAGAAGGCAGTTCAGACATTCTGCTAAATGTCTTTTTTATGTTACAAAGAACAAAGACAATAATAGCTGAATGAGAACAGTTCTTTTTTGGCAAGGAGGTAAAATATTCTCTTAAATCTGTCAATCCTCACCGCAGGTATGAGAATGAGCTGGTCATGCGCAGAGTTGTTGAAGCTGACATTGCCAGTCTAAAAAAATGTCTGGATGAGCTGAGCTTGAGGCGGTCAGATTTGGAGATGCACTACGAAGGTCTGAAGGAGGAGCTAATTGTTCTGAAAAGAAACCATAAAGAGGTATATATGACACATTTTAGTGAGTCTCCAGTAAGACCGGATGCCAGTTTAATCCTTTTTGTATTTTTAAAAACTTCGGCTCTTTGTTCTGTTAAAAAAACTGTCAATTGGTAAATTGTGTCTTGTAAACACCAATATTATTTCTAGACAGTATTTACAGTAAATTAAGAACATTTCCCATTTGACAGGATGGATTGGTCATGTCTTCTCCATCAAGACATATGACCTCATTAACATGAGATCAGTTATATAAGCCCAAGCTGAACTGTCACTTTCAGTGCACTATGTAAGTGTTGTTTGTTGTATACAAGGAACATTATGCTGGTGGTGTGGTGTAGTGAATAAGTGTTGCTGGCTTCATCCATGGAGAGTCAGCCGTGAGCTACCACCGTTCTGCTTATACGCCATTTTGTAGTCATACAATGTGACAAGGTTCAGCAACAAGCTATTTGCCTATCTATGCTAAACTGGAAACACACCAAATACATTTGGTTGCTCTAAGGGGATCATCCCTGTGTCAAAGTCCATTGTGCTGCTCTATAGCAACATTCCAATGGTCCTGATTGTGTGGGACAAATAATATTTATTTTTTTGTTGTACGTTCTGATGAAAGGCCTGTTTAATTAAATAGTGAGGACATGTGGATTGTTTGTCAGTGTTAGATTCCACCACTCCTCACATTCCAAGCTTCCCACATACTGATAGACACACACGCTGGTGCATGCTGAACACTGGAAACTATGAAGATCTAACCAATTACCTTACTCCAACTTACTAACCTATCTAACCAACCTACCCATAAACATTAAAATCCTCCTGCCCAACTGTGGGATTTGGCAAAAATTCCAACCTTGTAATGTGCCTATTCTGTGGATATTTAAAAAAATATTTAAATACTGATATAAAGATTAAAAGACTAAACTGCTTAAATAAAAGGATAAAAGTGAGGACTTTCTGGTCTTTCAGCTTGATGAAGATGGTCTGTTTGTTAGTTCTAAAGGGGTTTTGAGCGTGTTACAGATGGTCAGGCTGGGAGAACATCATAAACTGTCATAAACCAATCATTGGCTAGTTTGGGAGACCAGTTTATACCATTTTGGTCAGGCTTGAAAACTGGCCAGACCACTCTAAACCAGCACACCAGGCTGGTGATGTTTAGCAGTGAATGTTTTTGTAGTGTTCACTGAAAATGCAAACAATTCTGTTTGAGGTCATTGTTTGCTTACTTTTATCACTGAGGAATAAAGCCACTATTGAATAAAGCCACTAAGAGTATCCAGTTACAGATAACAGTAAAGTTTCCACTCCAGCAAAAAACATAGTCACTTTGAGTGCTTTTTCCTTCCTTCAATTTTTTTGTTCATCTGCTGCCTGTTCTGCCAGGGGCTTCTGTTCCATTACATCATTTTAAAGTAAACAGTAAACATTAAAATCACGGGTCCTTTGAGGTTTATTATACATGATCCATATATAAACATTGTCAGACACACATGCTTGACACACATGCACAACACTTGAACCACTAAACTATTTAAACTATCTGACCAATTATTAAAACAGTTTTACAATCTCCAAAATAAAATAAATAACAACCTACCTTTGTTATGACAATTCTTTTGACATGCTTGAAATTAAAAGTCTAGGCTCAGCCCACCACTCCCATATCTATTTTATTCTTTGTACAATGATTAATACCACATATCTATTTTATTCTTTGTACAATGATTAATACCACATATGCATCACAATACAACCCTTCTCTGTCTTTGTGCCAGATAACACACTTCAGACCTGTTTTCTCGTCCACAGGAGATGGCCCTGGCTAGAGCTGAGGCTGGAGGTCAGGTGAACGTTTGTGTGGATGCAGCGCCCTCTATGGACCTTAATCAGGCCATGAAAGAGATCAGAGAGCACTATGAAGCTGTGACTGAGAAAAATCGTAAAGACCTGGAGTCTTGGTACCAGAGCAAGGTACACTTAAAACTACCAGACACATGATTAATTTATTTATGAATAATTAGTATTATGTCATTTAAAATTTTGATCACAGAGATAATAGGTGCTAATCTATGGAGATGAGTTCCTAATCCATGATTAAGATAAGCTATAGGTTTAATAGGGATTCATTTACATTCTGTACATGTGATATTTGTGTAAGTGATGATGTATATTCAGTGAGTCATTAACAACACCCCGACAGGGTAATTAAGGACTTGTATGATCCTGATGTTCGGTTTTATAATGCCTGACTGAGTGTACATCATTAAGTCTACTTACCAAATAGGTAAAAAAGAAAAAAATGTTTTAAGACATTCTTTTATCATGCTAAAAGAGAGTTCATAGAGATACAGTTTGTGAGACAGGAAATTAGTACAGTGTAGGGAATTGGATGCCAAGTATTTAATTATTCAAAATTTGACCATAGACTGTAGTGATCAGGTAATCAGAATTGAGCATTTCAGAGCGCTGTGGTGATGATTGTTTTTGTTGTTAACTGCAGATCACTACAGCTCAACAGGAAGCGATCACACATAATGAAGAACTGCATGCCAGCAGAGCACAGCTAAAAGACCTGACCAGCATGTTCCAGAGACTACAGATAGAGCTGCAGTCCCATCAGAGCATGGTGAATATACAGCCGCATAATGCTTACAATCATAGAAAAATCATTCTCACACAGATGTGTGGATTACTGGTACACATGGAAAAGAAATATGTCTTTCATTTTAGTAAACAGTAAATAATAAATTCCAACTCTGTGGCAAAATGTCTAGACAGAAAGTGTACCGATTATATGAATATGGGCTCCAGCAAGTGGTGTTATTGTGGCTTCACCCCCTTCTAGTTCACCACTCAGCACTCTGATGGCTTTTTAAAACTTGGAGCAGTTCAGGGAATTGTGTGGTCATTTCCTACACTTGCACACTTTGAAAAACAAGTTTTTTCAACAGTTTAAACAAAAGATACGGTCCCAAAATTGTGGGTCCCATGTTTTATATGTCCATAAAACTGTGCTCTTAGGCACCAAATAACTTTACAACAAACACTGCTTGTGACATCAGAGCAAAACATATTTAAATTTATTTATATAGCGCTTTTTACAATGTTACATTGCTTCAAAGCAGCTTTACATAGAGAAACAACGAATAATAATAAAACACAGAACAAATGTCAGACATGTTAATGGTATTATTGCAAATAATGTGTGTGGGATGTATAAGACTAATTAGGTATACTAGGTTTATAGTATGTTTATGAATAAAGGGTTGAAATAAAGGGTTAAATATTTATAAATATTTAAGAGAACATGAAAAGAGAGGAAGTGATTGCTATTATGACTCAGTTATTCATCCCTATTTTGACCCAGTTATTCCATCCCCAGCAAGCTAGGATGGAATATTCATACACATATAGTAGGAATGTAATGATATACATATGCCATAGTTCGGTTTTAGAGGTCTGGTTCTGTTTGCTGTGGGGGCAGGGTTCATGGCATGGACCCTGTAATGCTAAAGAACACTTGATTAATTTATAATTTCATAATATTAATAATACTTGAAAAACAGTAACTTTAGTGTACAGGGAATTCCCCTGTCAGAAGCCCCTGTCTATATGAGGGAATTAATGAATTTTGGGGGTGGGATTTGTAGGAGTCATTGATAGCAGAAAGATATTGAAAACGATACCGCATTTTAGAAAGAACTACTTCACTTAGTTCAATGTTTTATATAGTTTTTGTAATACATATTATTTCAAAGCAGTTTAACAAAGAACAGTGCCCTACAAACCCTCCAGTAAACCAGCCACAGGCCTATGTCATACTATACATTATTATACTATACACTCTTGTTTCCTGGCACAGTGTGTATAGTGTGACAGTGTGAGTTTTCTGGATTATTAGAGTAAAACTTGTGGGAAAGAAAAAAATGTGCACAATACCCGCAGTCCGGCACATTTCAGGCCCTGGTGTATAAGGCCTGGCCTTTGGTTTTGTGACAAGGTAAAATGAGGTCAACCTCAACAATGGGCCAGGGTTGGGCCGAGGCAGCAGGGGGTGGAGGGCATCCAGATGGTGCAGAGCTGTAAACTACTGTAGACAATGGCCGGATAAAAATTATAATATAAAATAGCTTTAAAGAATGATATTATCTATTTGTGATGGTCCATAGTTTTGATTACCTGAGTAGGTGTGTCCAAATTTTTGACTGGTAGTGAACATCTAAAAACTGTATAGATACCATCCTAAAACATCGTCAGATCACACTGGTCCATAGCCAGTGAGTTCATGTAGCTATGCATACATGTAGTTAACGTGACCCTGTTTCTCACCCACAGAGGACATCTGCAGAGGGCACGCTGGAGGAGACGCAGGCCAGTTATGGGGCCCAGTTAGCTAACCTCCAGGCCACTGTCACCAACCTGGAGGATCAGCTGAGTCTTGTCCACGCTAACATTGCCAACACCAAGCAGGAGTATGACACACTGCTTGACATCAAGACCAAACTGGAGCTTGAGATCGCAGAGTATAGGAGACTGCTGGATGGAGAGGAGAGGTGATGCTTACATAATACGTAATTTGTTTATTTTGTAATTTAGTGTCTGTTGACTTTGGAGTTAGTCATCTTAAAATGTGTTTTTAATTTACTGCAGTTTATTGACTGTTAATTTGTAATAAAATATTGGTATTATGTTTTACTGACACTAGCTTTATCTTCTTGTTTTCCTATACAAACTGTCCTCTTTCACAGTGAGAAACACAGTAAGTAACTTCTTCAATGATCTATAACAAAAGATTATTTTTGTGCCCTAAATACAGCAAAAGTCTAAAACCAAATTAAAAATCATTTTTAATAACAGAAAATCAAATTCAATAAACAGAAACGTAACATTTTGGGAGTTTAAACTTTTAAAACATAACATTGTTTTATGAATGCTCTAAAATGAAAAAATGATTATGATTTTGCACAAATGTAGGCAAATTTGGTCTCATTTCTTTGAATTCATTTGAGCACTCAAGATTCTTTTTGGAACATTCCCAGATCATTCTAGAATAACATGAATTATTAGATTTTGTGCATGCTGCATTAAAGGAAGTGAGGCACATACCAAATCCTAAAACACATTCTGAACTGTCAGTTTGTCTATTTAATTTGTTATGCTTATAATTTAATTTGTACTTGGACTTTATTTGTACTGTATCTTTACAGCTTTACATGCTCACAATAATTCAGAAAATAACCTAATGTCATTTGCTTTACTTTAGAAGTTGTCACCAAGACTATCACAGTGGTGGAAACTATCGTGGATGGGAAAATTGTGGAGAGTAACGAGAGAGTGGATGTTAATGAGAAAAATAATTAATCTGCTTAAAATCATCACTCTTCAGACTTCAGCTGTGAACGTCACACCGTACCCAAAAGATTCCATCTGTTTAAAGTGTTATGCTGTGTTGCTTACATTTTGATAAAGAATGAAGAAACTGTCAATTACCTGCCAGTTACCCTAATTTTAACCAAAAATGATTCTGTGAATTTGCAAGAGTTGCAGTTTCAACTGTTGAGATATCAGCCATTATGTTCAGCTCTGAGATTCAGGTGGTACACGTGTAAACAGAGTGTTGAATGACAATCGTCTATGTTTGCGCTAATCTCAAACAATTGTATTTCCTTCTTTTAAAAAGCAATAAATTAATTTAACACAAGATAAACCAGGAGTCTTACTTCTGTGCCATCATTGATTTTATTTGTAACAAAAGTGCATCAGAGGGCCTGATGACTTGAGTGACAGATGCATATGGACAGTGTTTGATGGGGTTTGGAGTTATGTTTCGGTAGATGAAACTACTTCACCATCGACAATATCTTCCACAATAGTCTTTACAATGACAGAGGAACTGGAGACTCTGCCCCCACTCGAACTTTTGGTAATTGTGGTATTTGTGCTGTTGACAAAAAGAGAAAATGTCAATATAAGGGAATCACTTTCATGCCGGCAATACAGAATGATTGATGATTTTTCTAGTTTTTTGCTGTGCTTCCCCCATCCCTTGACACACACACAACCTTTGGGTTTTCATGTTTAATGGGGACATTCCATAGACGTTATGGTATTTATACGGTACAAATTATATATTTAACTTCCTACACTAACCCTACCCCTAAACCTAAGATCACAGAAAACTTTACTGCTATTTTTAGATTTTCAAAAAAATAAATTCAGTATGATTTATAAGCTTGTTAAAATTTACTGGTGTTACCCTCTATGTGGGGACATTTGGTCCCCATAATGTAGTGAATACCAGCACCATAAACACACAAACACTTCCCTAACATAACCAATCCTTAACCCAAGAGGATTTATATGCTTCCCCCACCCATTTACCCTACTGACTAACCCTCATTTCTTATAACTTTACCCTACTGTATGACTAACCCAAAAATGCATAAAAAATCTGCTCTCCCCCTCACACACATTTACCCTTATCTTTTTAAACCCTTCCACTCTACCTGCTTGCTCCACCATCCAGCAATCTCCTGTACTCTGCAATCTCCATCTCCAGCCTGGTCTTGATGTCCAGCAGCATTCTGTACTCCTGAGACTGTCTGTCAATGTCGGCTCTGAGCTGAAGGATCTGCTCCTCCAAACTTGTCACCTGAGCCTGCAGGCTAGCCAGCTTCATGGAGTATCGAGCTTCTGTGTCTGCAAGAGTTCCCTCAAGAGAGGCTTTCTGTTGAATGGATAGTAGTTAGAGAGATTATACTGAAGAAACAAAATGGCTTAAACCAGCCTGGTCTGGTTGTCTTAGAAGTGGTTTAGACACTGCCAGCTGGTCAAACTGGAAACCAGCCAACGAGCCAGTAACACCAGCTAAGGACCAACTTGACTAGGCTTTTTAGTATAGCAGTTACCAGGATAGGTATCTCGTTTAGATACAGATAAATACATATACACTTAAACAACATACTTTACTGAGTTCAGACTGCAACTCAATCTCCAGGCCTTGAAGAGTGCGTCTAAGCTCGGTGATTTCTGTCTTGGATGCCTGTATGTTCTCTGAACTGGCTGCAACCTCCTTAGTCAGCGTCTCTGACTGCAGAACAAGAGCAGAGAGTTTAGTCAAACTAGTAAATGACACTYAAAATGTCGAGTGTCTGTTTATCTAACCAATGAAAAATATCATTTGCAATCCCATTTAGTGGCACAATTTTTAAAACATCTTTAAAATTGAAAAAAGTTGATTTTTTTGCCCTGTGCTATACCTTAGTTTGGAACCAGGCCTCAAGGTCACGCTGTTTTTTTGCGGTAACGGCCTCATACTGCTCACGGATCTCAGCTAGCACACGATTCAGATCTTCCTGAGGAGCTGCATCCACCTCCACATTCACTGAACCGCTCATCTGATTGCTCATGGCTGCCAGTTCCTAAAAAGAACAGAAGAGTCTAAAGCACTGCAGAAAATGCCCCCTGAGGTAAACTGCTGGAATTTTTAGTACTTCATGTTGGATTGCTTTGTCAATATAGAATGTGTTTTTATGAATCTGCCAAGGTCAGAGACAAATGTTACAGGATCAAAAGATGCTTAGCACCGCAAAGCACAGCAAATCCCCATGATTAATTTAGATAAAATTTCTGCTTACCTCCTCATGGTTCTTCTTGAGGAAGATAAGTTCCTCCTTTAGGCCCTCAATCTGCATCTCTAGGTCAGACCTTGCTAACGTCAGCTCATCTAGAAGTCTCTTCAGTCCAGCAATATCTGCTTCCACAGACTGGCGCATGGCCAACTCGTTCTCATACCTGCGTAAATAAACAAACAATCTCTACAAAACCAATGAAGGAGCAGATTATTGTATAGATTTTCAGAGATCTTTTGCAGACGGTTTATATGTAGGTTTGGACGTACTTGGTTTTGAAGTCATCAGCTGCCAATTTTGCATTATCAACAGCCAGGTAGATTCCTCCATTCACACAAGTGGCATCTTGGATCTATCAGATTGAGAGAAGAGTGGCTTCACATACTGTTGCAAATGCACAGAACATTTTAGCATAGAACATTTTCTCATTGCAGAACTACCAGCTGTCAAAGAAAGCAACATGTTCACATATGGTCTGATGCATAAGTAAATCATATGCATGTGTTTTTAAGCACTAAATTCAGAAATGCATTTATAAACCTTATTGACCTAGGTTGCATTTTAATGAGCCGAAAACTCACTGACCTCACAGACGACCACACCCATATGCTCACAACAATTCTGAAGCTACTATGCAAACAGTTAATGCTGCTCATGCAATAGCTGTTCTGAAGTGTTATAGAAACAGTACCTTATCCTGCAGTTCTTTGATTGTCTGTTCGTAAGCAGAGTAATCTCTTGCTGTAGGTGAGGTTTTGTTCTCCAGAAACTGTCTGATCTTCAGCTCAAGCTCAGCATTGGCCTTCTCCAGAGAGCGCACCTTCTCCAGGTACGCACCCAGACGGTCATTCAAATTCTGCATGGTTGCTTTCTCATTAAGGGCCACATTGAGATCTGCATCACCTCCTCCAAAGCCCCCACCGAAGCCTGCACCACCACCAAAACCGTAGCCTGCTCCACCACCAAAACCATAACCTGCTCCACCACCACCACCAGCTGCAAGGGAGCTTGACACAGTGGAGATACGGACCCCAGACCCCCCTGCACCCCCATACACACTGCCTGCACGCATGGAGGCAATGTGGCTACCAGCACTGCCCCCGGTTATTATGGGAAGGTTTGAAATCCCTCTGAAAGAAGCACCTCGTAAGGACCTTCCACTGAGGGACCCCCCAGATGACAGAGAATTACGGCTGCTGTAGGAGGTCATTTTTGATTTGGAGGACAGATCTGTGGTGCACAGATGAGAATGATTGGATATTTATATGTTTCTGTGGGGAGGAAAAGGGTGGGAGGGCGGGTAGGTGGGTGGAGGTAAAGATGGGGGTGGGAGGTAAGGGGAGAACATGAATTTACAACTATGAACTCAAAGCCCTACTCTCCACCCAATGCATGCCTTGCCTGTAGGCAGATGATCTGGAAGGTGAGAAGACATGCATTGTTGGAATAAGATCTCAGAGCACATAGCCTGAAGATATGTGCAAAAGACGAGCAACAGCAGGAGATCTTATTTCAATGTTTGCACATAAAATCTGATACACACAGCAATTCTCCAAAGACTATTTGATTATTGTGCCCCGTAGGGAGACGCACCTTAATTTACAACATGCATATCTCCTTGTGCTGTGTAGTATCTCATGCTACTGCTATACGGTCTGTGTTATGGGCTTCATAACATGCAAGCTGACAGATTGACCTCATCCTGCCAGCAGGGTTTCCAAGACAACAGAGTGCTGGACGTGATCAACATTTATAAACAGCAAACTAAAACCACACTGTGAAATGGGCTCTTGCATGTGGATGCTTGCCAACATTCCTTGAACAGACCTCCCTTTGTCTTTCAAACATGTACAGGAAAACAGCAAGTAAGAAACATTTTCCAAATCACAACTCTTAATTTGCACAAGAGTTATCTGGAGAAGGTTCGATATGGTGCCACTTACCTTGTCTAACAAGGTAACCTCACACTTTTTAGAACCTTGCCTTTCTAAAAGTGTGAACCAGGAAAAAACACCACCCAGGGTTTACTTTTATCTTGTGTGTAAAAAAGGACTTTTTTAGTGCTGAAGTTTTGCCATGGACAGCTGGATGACGCAATGCAGTTGATTCTTTTCTTAAACACTTATTGAAGCTTCATTTGGAAGTCACTACACTCCAAAAGTTGTTGCATGGAAATATAGCAGAAGTAAATGATTGTATCTTTCTATTAAAATCATGTTTGACCACTTTTAAACAAAAATTACATTGTACCTCAACAGTGGTTATTACACAATTGAATAAATACAATGTTCCACAGATAACCTGACGTGGATCCAGTGTACATGACTAGTGAATCATTAAGTGTTATTGAGGGAATTTGGCTGAAGTAGATAGGCATGATGCCCAAATTTCATACAATTGAATTATGACATTAAGCTGATTCATAAACAAGATCACAAACAAGACAATTCTTTTTCCTGGGTTTTAATAACAGGATATTTTTTTTATTTTTTCTTCATAATGAATGTACTGAAGAAGTCTGAAAAGCTCATTGAACACACATAGGTATCTTCTAACTGGGTGTGACAGAGTAAATTATCTGCACATTATTAAGAGTGGCATTCAATAGAGTCATGTAATATCAGACCTTTTCTATTCCTTTCTCACTTTTATGTGTTGAATCTGTATAGGACAAGCAAAGCAAATAGCAGTTTCTTTGCTTTTAAAAGCTGACAAATGATGTAATGCTTAGTATAGGGACTCCTAGTGTTGCTCCATCAAAGATGAAACAACATCATAGACAGAAAGGTAACCACTGGAATGACCCTTGAATGGAATGAAAAATCTTTAGGAAAATCCGATGTCTTTAGGCATTGCTGCCTCTGACAAAATATCACTGCAAAAAGTGTGGTGTTTAAATACCTAAAGGGAAAGACATGCGTACTAGCATTAACAGTCTTTGTTTCAAAGGATTATATTAAGACAAAGAAAACATTGGCATTGGCATTGACACAAAAAGGGGATACACTCAAAACTCAAACTTTAATGATCAAACACGTTTTTCTTGTTTCACAGCAGCAGAATACTCTTCTTGAATGAACAATCGTTTTTTCTGGGTCACAGATGCATGTATGAGATGGAACAAAAGGAGAAAATAGTTGTAATAGTAGCCATATTGGTTTGTTGTGACTGGCTGTTGGTGCTTCATAAAAACGTTGTGAAAACTAATTTGCTTTATATTAAAAATATGTGTTTGCTTAATGCCGCAGTAATATCTAGCAAACCAAAATGAATGCATAAAGCATACTAAAGCTATTTATTCTTCAAATCGTTTTGATAATCATATTTAAACCTAAATGTCTTTAAGTAGCACTCTGATGTTATAAATCTGTCTGCCCTGCCTTACCTGCATGAAGCACTGGAGCATTGAATCACACTCATTTAGTGTTCTGTGCTTCGAGTGACAGCTCTGAATTAAGTGGCATAGCCCTGCCTTTTGATGAGGTCTCATATCCACCCTTATTGCCCGCAGGAACCAATGAGTTCATGAGTCACTGCAAATCCAGGCTTCCTGTTTTGTTCCCATGGCAAAGATCATGTCAATACCTGTTGTTTTCTGCAGCACACTGGTAAACATATGTCCTGCTCAGTTGCCAAAGGTTTGGCATGAAAAGCATAAAAATCTTAGGCATCTAACTTGGCAGTTTTCAGTGTTATGTCTCTTAACAGCTCTAGATTTATGTGGCAAAGCATGTACCACTTATGCATTCACAAATCAAAAGGCAAAGAATAAATGAGGCCAAGGCATACACAATAAAATAATGTTAAAACTAAAAATAGGAACAGTTGTGTATTTGCAAATTAGTTGTAAGGCAGATGGTCTAGAGAGAAGCACTGGGTTCGTTTGTAGAAACATGCCATAAAGCAATAAAGCACCATTTGCTGTTTTGTCCCAGGCCGTTGTTTCTTGCTTTCCCCTATGGGGCATGGATACCTGAAATTCCACATCTGCCTTCCCCCCTCCCTCTTACTGAACATATATATGCAACATACAGTGTGATGTCATTAAGTTGTCATTTGTTTCTGAATTGCATATTTTAAAATCATTAAAGAACTGTATTACTGTTATATACTGTCCAGCTGCATTTAAAGATAATTCATAAAAAGCAGATTATTTGGTAAACAAATAGTCACTGTTTCAGTTGCTGAGCCCCAGACATTTTATAAAATGAAATGAAAAACCCCTCAAACGTAATCAAAGCGCATGTTCTTAGATGTGTACATGAGAAAAAATTACTTTGAATGGATCTGCTGCCCTCAACAGCTGGAATGGTCTCAATCCTGCAGAGGGAAGAGAAAATACTGCTTATTCTTTTTCTTTGACCTACATAAGAATTTACTAACTGAGCCAGACTAATTAATTTTGTAGTAGTATTCTGAAATCTTTTTGGATTATAAGAAATTCTATTATCTCATATCCGTTTGTCTTTGAGGCAGAACAGCTGTGTTGATGGTGGATAGGCTTCAAGGGGTGTGACTACCTGTTACTGCTTAGTATGTGTGAGACCGTGAATGAGTTTTAACCAAACCAGTTTTTATTGGTTAGTCATTAATCTGGATACCAGTAGGCTAATGTCAACAGATGCCTTTAACAGATGTTTTTTAGCCAAGGGCCCAAAGAAATTTAAATATATATCTTATCTCTTTTCAGAAATAAGACTCAGAGTTATATAACAAAGTAAGGACCATAGTACAAACATGCTCAAGCTGATTATTAAAATATGATAATTGCAGGTGAGAATATTGCCTTTAGTTGTTACATTTCTTGATCCTTTTCTCCCTATATTAACTTAATTGCCTGTACTAAGAAATGATATACATAACTGTGAAAATGTTTTGATTTTGTTTTGTTTAAAGTAAAATGCACACAAGACATACAGATTTTAGTGTTAAGTAACATAATGTCAAAAGAGCTTTATTACATTTGACATTAGTTTCTTATCTCAAAGTGGATCACACAGTCCAGCTTTACAAGATGACCACGTATTCAGTCATATTGACTTATGTGTCAAGCATGTACTTACTCCTCAGATAGATGGCAGGTTTCTTCAGTGGGCTTCATAATTATTCTCAAACCTTACATCACTCTCTTACATTGTAATT
>JAZGTJ010004792.1:10310-29587 GCA_036877575.1 Botia almorhae
CTCATCATTGTATTTGACCTTCTACAACAACAATACATCACCCAGACATTTCAGATCATCTCCATCGCCCTAGATGCAGAGACTCCTCAAAAACAGGCCAAGTCACTTTTCCCAGCTAATATATTTGGGTTGCATGAGCATAAGTAACAAAAACATTAAAAATGTTACGTTCTGGGAATGTTCCAAATGTCCAGTTTTTAGACGTCCTATTATTGATATTTCTTGGTTAGAAGAACATTATTAAAAAAATGTTTCAAATGTATTTAACATTTTAAAAATGTTCCACAACTTATATTATAATTACGAATAACAGTTTTTATATATATATATATATGACATAACATTAAAAAAAGTTCTATAAATGTTACTGCAAGAACATGTTTTTGATAACTCTGACAGAACTTTGTGAGACGTTCTGAGAATGTTCCCTGTTAGCTGGGTTGCCCTTTAATTCCTCTCCCACACTTTTCTAATCCTGTAATATTGCTACACTGTGCTTCTGTCTGTCCATGTACGACAGGCTGCTTGTTTCCTCTCATGTGTCTGTGTGTCTTCAGGTTAGTTTGTGTATATGTGAATCCAGACTTCAAAGCATCTTGTTTACTTCCACCTGCCAAGATGATGAATGCAAAGCCTTGAGCAAGTTACGCGAGACTGAAAATCTGTGTGTGTGTGTGTGTGTGTGTGTGTGTGGTTCTGGTATTCACTATACTATGGGGGCCAAAGTTTGACCTTGTGGGGACATTTTTTGGTAGCAACATGGAAAGACGGAATCACAGCCCTCGTTATGGATCGCCCAATGACAAAGAGACTAGAAATAATTCGCTTTCAGTGATGGTTAGCAATGTGACGGTTGTCGATACGAGTGACGGTAACCGCTGGCAACGAGACAGTTGAGTTTAGCATTACTGTATGCAAATGAGCACAAGGGGCATAGCGATGGGACCGGAGACATTTTCTCATGTTAATGCAAATGCGTTTGCTGCTGTTTTTTCAGTTTGGTTTGGTACGACACACGGTTACCGTTGCTATTGTGATTTAAGACGAACAATTAGTCACGGCTCACATTTTTGAGACACAAAGCTACATTTCTTGAGAAAAATTCAACATATGTGCCCCACTGAAGAAACAACAGCTTTCTACAATTCACATTTTGGGTGCACTGTCTCTTTAAGAAAAAGAGAGACATCGTAATTAGCATAAAACTCAGAGAGAACAAATCATCAGCTCTGATGAGGAGATCCTCAGTATTACCAGAAGGCAATGGGCCACATTAAAGAGCTGTTCAAATCTACTGGTACCAGTTTTTATTTCAGTTCCAAGCTCTCGGTTTATTTTAAAAGCACTTCACACACACAAACACACACAAACTCTGATAATAATAATCTCTCGTGTAACGTTGTACTTTGATGATTAACTGAAAATTAATTACCACAATAAACATCTATCTCTCTGTGCCCTCATTTAGCCATTAATCACTGATCTCAGATCAAACATTGAAAACACGCTGGAAAATCTAATCATCAAAGTGGAGTATAAAAAACATTCTGTGCACTTAACGCAAGTCTCTCTCTCTCTTTCTCTCTCTCCCTCACACACACACACACACACACAGCTCAAAGAAAGATGCAGAGTTATGGCCTTCTGCTAAAAGCTCCATTACAACTACAACCAGAATGCAAGTCCTACAAAGTGTGTGTGTGTTTGGATGTTCATGACAGCGTGTGAGAGCTGTGTGTGTACACAGATGAGATCCCAGCTAACAGGGAACGCTCTCAAAATGCTGCCTAGCGTTCTCTGAAAGTTCTCAAAAATGTTAATACAACATTTAAAAAAACTGGATGTTGTGAACATTTCCAGAACTTTCAAAATAACATTTTAAAGTTTTTGTTACTTAATAAAAATGTCAGAGAAATGATCTTACAAGCTAAAATTGTTAGCTGGGATACTGGAGGTTTCTTGTACCAGAGATGTACCTCTACTCCAGTTCAGTCAAAACTGAAGTGTACAGTAATACTGAACACTACTGTACAAGAGCCGTGTGTGTGTGTGTGTGTGTGTTAATACACTTACAGTCATCCACAAACCTTGTTTATATAACTCTTTTGCTTGTGTGGGAGTCCCTCATTTATTCCAAAATAATACACCATTTTCACTGTCATTTCTTTCTCGAACGTCTGTTATCTTTCTGGGAGTGATTGATGGTCTCTGATGCATTCGTGCACTTGATTTCAGATTCAGAGTGCTGGAAGATGGCCAGATGATGGATTGTGGGCAGGAGAGTGAGCAGCGTAGACAGATATCTCAGGTCAGAAGATTTCTGGAGACCTCGACACACACTCATCAGCATTAAAACCCGTCTATCATCTACACCTGCTTCTTTAATATAATCTGATAAGTGTCATGTAATATGTACCATCACTTACATTCTCTTCATGTAATCCCACGTGACTCTATGATGGTGAGCTGAGATCCTTGTGTGGGCCACACAGTCTGTTGTAAGAGTCCTTGTTCATACATACATCTCAAGCGATTATTACAGTTAAAGGGACAGTTCACCCAAAAATAATTGTTTTCCACCCTTTACTCACCCTCATGTCATTCCAAACCCGTGTGACTTTTTTTTTTTGCTTCTAAGAAACACAAAAGAAGATATAATGAAGAAATATGTTGGTAAACAAACAACAGTGGCACCCATTGACTTCTTAGAGACGCAAAACCACTGAGACATTTCTCAACATATCTTCTTTTGTGTTCCACAGAAGAGAAAATCATACAGGTTTGAAATCACATGAAGGTGAGTAAATGATCACAAATGATAAAAATTTTGGGTGAACTATCCCAGCTAACGGGGAATGTTCTCAGAACATTGGCCACGTTCCTTGAACTTTCAAAATAACATTTTTAGCATGTCTGTTACTATTTGGATTGTTTTTGTTTTTAATGGAAACATTAGGGAAACGTTCTTACAACCCACGGCATTGGGTGAGTGTCTGGAAATCTATATTGACAGTTCAGACCGACACACTAAAACAAATGATATAAATAAACATCTTAAAAACAGTTTGGAAGGGAAATCTGATGTGTAAGAAAATCTAATTTGCACAGTATTGTAATTATACCGCAAGCATGAGGCTTCATGGATCTATTTCTAATGACATCCCCTGTGGGACAGCTGGAGAAAGACAGGCACAAATATGACATTGTTGAAAAGCTCAGATTTAATATCATCGCCAACAGTAACAGAACAAAAGTCACACATATTGAGTAAACAGCCATTAACCAGAAAGTGTGAGCTACTCTTACTTCTAGTGAACAAGTTTAGCATTCACCGTCAAGACCCGTCAGTCTTTGCCACTCGATTTCCTATCATTCACATGTGTAGCTACGCACGCTACGATACAGTCGCGTGTGGGGTGTGTCTGTAGCCTCTGAGTGCATTTCATATGCTAATTCTCGCCATCATAGCAGAAATAAGTTAATCACACTTCACACCCACATCAACACACACACACACACATTTTGCTATATAAATTTTCAACACAGAAGAACAACCAGCGTTCTGATTTAAAGCGACACCACACGATCAGGCTGAAAACACGAGTGAAACAAAACAACTCGTTATAAAGACACAAACAACTCTACCAGTAACTATTAGTGCTGGTTTCAGTAAACAGGGTGTGTAATGGAAAACCAGGTAAAGGTTTAAATCCTTTTCTTACACACTAAACTACAAAAGCCAATAACTGAAAGCATAACAACCTCGTCAATAGCAAACTGCAGGGTGTGTGGATACGCCATGAGGACACACCCATAGTTACATCATGTTATTTGTTGCGTTTTTAAAACGTCACATATTTTGCATTGTTGAGTGGTGATAAAGTACAAAGGCGATCGAACAAAATCGAATTAGCCACGAAATCTCTTAAACATAAAATAATTGTGAATTCCCATGACGTGTGTTGGTTGTTTTTCCATTAATTTAACATGAACTGAAATGAAGGAGCCTATTAAACAACAACTTATTACAATATATTGCTATAAATGTACCTGCTTTTTGTAGTTTACTGTACACAATGAACTACACATTATCTCTATATAAATATGTGACATTTCTTCTCGGCTTCAAGCAGGCATTGAACAAAGAGTATGCAAATATTCTACGTTGTGCTGAGTACACTACGCCGGAGTATACTGGAGTACAGATAGCATAGGAAAGAGACGTACATAAACTACATACAGACAGGAATGCATGTACATAAGGATGTATGTTGATTCATGTTTTCAGAGATAACCCTTACAGAAAACACACGTGACGTTTGCATGGGCAAACACACCTTTTTGGGGACATTTTCGTTTGATTCCCATGTAAATTCCTTTAAGAAGCCCATGGAATCACACGTGTAACTTGGTGACATGTTTTTCACGTGTCATCGTGTTTTTGCACATGTGAAATCCATGCGTGTTTCTGTAAAGGAAATATTATCCTGTACTTATCTGGAGTGTGACATGATGAGAGCACACGTGTATTTCAACAGAAGTGTGTTCAGAGTAACTCTTGTAGGACAGTCTGTACAATAAGGTTGCAGACAGTACAGTAAGAGGTACAGTGTACAGTACGCGTGTGATCCGGGCCAAAGTGCTTCAGTGCTGCAGAACTAAATGAACAGCAGTCTGAGGACTCAGAACGCTTTATCAGCACCTCACACTGTTACAGCTGATGCTGCCGGGTGTTTCCTAATAAAGTTATATCAGATACTTACACACGACTAATGGATTGACATGCACACATAATACACTAATAGTGTTTAAGCATCTCATATCATAATCAGCTGTCAATACTTTTTGTAAAACAGAACAACGCTGCATTAAAATGACAACAGACACAACTTACGGCTAACCTTATTGCTTGAATCGACACCACTGGACTGAACTATTAGTAAATACTGATTGGCTCAGTGGATCAGTTATGCTGATTATTAATAATTCATGTCAAAGCAAATTGTAGTGTGGACTAGCAGCAATATTCAGCATGGGTCTCTCTCTCTCTCTCTCTCTCTCTCTCTCTCTCTCTGACAGGTTTTGAAGTGTCTATCTGGGGCTGCTCTTCTGTGCGCTATATTTTCCTGGACTGACGTTTGGAACCGTGTGTGTTGGATTCTCTTGCAGACATCGGAGAAGCTGGGAATAGCTGTCTAGTTGCTTAGCAGTGGGATTGCGATCGGAGAGAGAGGGAGAAAGAGAGAGCGAGAGAGAGAGAGAGAGAGAGAGAGAGAGAGAGAGACCTACCTGAGGCACACCAATGGAATTTGGAAATCTATTATTGATAACCTGGCTTTAAATATGTATCGCAAAATTGATCATTCTAAATCTAAATTGTGATTGGATGAGCCGTGATCAAAGCAGCTGTAAAATGCCAACATTCTATATTAATGAGGCGAGTTGCCTGGCAACCGTAAACAGCTTACGGTTATCTACGGGATAATGAATCGTATTACTTGGCTGGAGATTTATTTGTGCGGATAAACATCAAGTGTGGACGCAGAGAGAGGCCACTTGGGTTTAGAGTGTCAAGACCAAACCAGCACAAGACCCTGGACTTGTGAGTCCCTGAGGCTTTAGGATTTCCAGGGATTAGGGTGTAAGGTTTTAGGTTAACAAATGCACAGTAATTCAGTCCCGTTATGTTTAGTTAGAAGAATATTTTTGCATGTCTTTGTATGTTTCTGGGTGCATGAATCTATGTGTTTGTGTGCACATGCGAAGCATGTGTCTGCGCATGCGCAGTTTAGCAGACTGATGGATTGCCCTTCTCCTCAACCCGCCCCCCCACCCACCAAACTCCATGGCAACGGTTTCTCTAGCTCTGTTATGATTTAGTGCTTCAAGCCCCTGTAAATACACCCTCTTCGTTTCTCTCAAACCTCCCTCTCTCTCTTTACATCATCCCTCACTCTCTTCCTGAGTGTCACTTTATTTCCATGTCTTCTGTCAACTCATGACATCAGGATCCGTTTACCTTCTCCGTATCTTTATGAAAAGAAGCTTCTCCTCGTTCTTTTCCTTCTGAAGTTCCTGCTTTCCACGTCTTTTCCTTTCTTTCTCCTCTCATTTCCTCTCTCTGCCTGAAGAGGTGTGACCGGACTGTTGCTGATCTCCACGACTAAAGCGTTCACAGCTGTGTTGCCGTCAGAATGCTCGTCATCGCTGGAAGTGTGTGCACATACGAGAGAGTGTCATTGCGTGTGACAGATAGAGAGAAAATGAGGAACCACTAGTCCGCCACCAGGACCGTTGATCGGGAATGAAGAAGTTAAGGAAACGGAGTAAAATGACATAAAATGAAGATTCGAATTCCAAACGTATTCCGAGAATTCCAAACATATTCCAAGAATTCCAAACATATTCCGAGAATTCCAAACATATTGTCTGAAAAAATATTTTAAGATGCATGTTTTATGCATGTGACGTTTATTTTGATTTGACCGCAGACACCCCCACACACTCACCCAACACTGAGTGTGATCTTGGGTAACACCATGGCGACAAGAGACTGCCACACGTGTGATGCTGCCGGTCTGATGATTGGGCCGAGATGAGGGACACCTCACTGAACATCAGTCCCTAATTTTAAACCTCAGATATGACAAACATGTCAAGAGCGTGATGTCAACATGTTACATAAAAAAATGGCTCTGATGACGGCTGTTGCTGTTTTATTTCTTTGTGTCGGCCGGTCTCGTCCCAATCGCTCTTTCTTTCTCCTGTTTCCATGACTACAATCATTAACACACGGTTATCTCGCAGTGTAGTAACAAAGCAGGCCGCCACACGCGCACGCTCACAAAATGTCTTCCTTGCCAAAACCTTCTACTAATAGCTGAGGTAAATGACGCCTGTCTGAAAGGTAATGAGATATCACTCGTTTTATTTGGTTCTCGGCTTCTGTTTTGGGGTGAGCACATGAAAACGACATACCGTGTATCATTACTGATTATAAAACATTATAAATGATGTTTTTGTTGAAAATGTAAAATACAGAAAGGTTTCTGTCAGGGTTAGGGGATAGAATATACAGTTTGTATAGTATAAACGTCTATGGAAAGTACCCACAAGGCACAGAAACTCAACTGTGTGTGTGTTTGTGGAGGAGGGAGCAGTCTGGCCCTTGGAGGCTTAAAGATATTATCAACCTCAAAGCATAACAAGAGAATCATTTCAAAGTATTACAGAAGCGTCAGAATACACAAGCGCGTGCCATTGCCTGACATGTTTTCGTAGACGATGTTGTTCATGTCAGTATTTAAATGTCTACGTATGTAGCGTGTTGCACAATGGTTGACTAAAGCACTGTGTGTTTTGCCTTAATGTTTTTTTCCTCACATTCCTAAATAACTGCACGACACGACCTGTCAATCACTCTGCATTCCAAAGTATGCAAATTCGCATATCAAGACACGCACAACCGCACGCAAGCGTAAACATGCGCGCACTGACGTTGCGCAAACTGACGCCAAAACTCAGATTCATCAACACGAACTCATGCGTTCACAATCAAAAACGCGCACACACAAACGCACGACATCTGCCGCGATATACACGCGGGTTAACGGCATGATGTCACGAATGCATGACCGTTTGCACGTCCTTTCATCTGACACACACAGACAGAAAACTGCTGGTAATCGTTTAACTGTCAGTTAAGGCCCATCAACCTACTGACCTGAGCCGCACCCACCAATAACCACATACTGACAGCACACCAACAACCCAGAAAACATGCCTCATGGTTAAACAAGCACGCATTCGCGCACAAATGTTACAATCCCGATGTTTTGGTATCACAAAAATATTTTACAAAGCATTAAATAAATATTTTCAATTAAATATACATAAAAATATATTTTCCCAATAATACGCGGTGATTGACAACCTACACCAATAACTGTACGGTCACCGCTTTGGTGTGGCGGTCTAGGGATCAATAAAAAAAGCAAATGGTAATCAATACTACAAATCAAACACCACCAGCCCTCAATAGTCCTTAAAACCTGCCACACACCTCTTCTGTTCACTTTCCAGCTCTCTGTAGGTTTAAAGTATCTCAGATCGCTTCATGCGCCTCTGAGCAAACAAACAGCCAAAAACTACAATACCAGAAGATTACCAGTAACATCTCACCTTCTTTCCTTTCTTCTTACGGTGGGCTGGTTTGGAGCCACTTTTCTCTTTGGCTTCTTCACTCATTTTGAGAACGCTGCTTCTCTCAGACTCCCTGAGCGACCCTCCTCACTCCAGCATCCGCTCCGATCAGCACGAACCGGGTGGAGAAGTCCATTGAAGATCCAGCGATGGTTTACCAGAGAGATGCTGGGAGACGCACGCACGCTCCTGAGTGAACTGTGTTCCCGAAAAGTGTCGCTTTCTTCTGCCCGGTGTTCCCCAGAAAGGGTGGAGAGACAGTGGAGAGAGAAAGGGGGAGAAGATAAAGAGGAGGGGGCATAGAGACGGGTGAAAAAAGGAATGATGGACGGACTGTGAGCTGGACAGTTAGCAGAGGAGAGAGAGAGAAATCTGTTGAATATCCGACCTGCCTTGATCTGTTAAGCGCACCCACACAGACGCTCCTGAAAACCATACAGAGAGAGAGAGAGTCACACTTAAGTGTGCAACTAAAGAGCAGACGGTAAAGACAGAGGGAGATATATATTCAGATTGCTGTCAATGCGCTCATGTGCTCTTGAGAGTGCGCTTGTAAGTGTGAGCGGAGTGACGTATTAAATGTGACACCGAGACTCTGTGTGTGTGTGTGTGTGTGTGTGTAGTCCAGATCGGTTTACTTACAGAGAGACAGACGCCAGAAACATCAGTGACACAAACTGCGTTTATTTTTAGCGTCTCTTTTTAAATGAATAACATCTTTATCTGATCATGAATATATATTCGATTTAATTATGCAAATATGTGTGAAAATTAGTACGTATAATATTACTACAGTCTTTTCACTATATGCCGGTAAACCAATTTGAATCTCTAAGCTTATTTTATCCTGCCAATAAAGTTCTTTGAAAATGGTTCAGAGCGAGGGGGGACAATAAATGCTGTGGCTTGTGGTCTCGCAGTTTTCAATTTCAAAGAAAGTTTATTTTCAAATATCTGATATCCCGTACAAAGGCTCTAAAATATTGTGTTGTTTCAACCCAGATTGGGCAAAATATGGACAAACCCAGCCATCGAACAGAAGTTTTAGGGTTATTTAACCCAACGGCTTAGTTTGTCCATATATTACCCAATCGTGGGTCAGCACAACCCAGCATTTATTAGCATGCATGCAGTTCGGTCACAGCCTCTAGCAAGTTTTGTAAAAATGATCTGTCAGTTGAAGCGTGCGGCTGTCAGAATTCCAGATATTACAGACGGATTGAGAATCAAAGGTAAACTTTTAACATTCAGTCGCTGATAAACCCGTTTTTTTCTCGGCTACTAATTTATATATAAAAAGTTTAAGATTGTCACAGCGCTGTTTCATTCTTTTATCCGTGTCATGGGACAATATATAATGGCGTCAGACATTATGCATGTCTGGTTCTCTTTTCAGGGTAAAATCTCAGTAAAAACTCTTTCTTCTTTCTCTTCACTTGAATAAATGATTAAAGGAAAAAAATCATCAACACAGAATGTGATGAATACAGAGACAGAGGGAGGAGGGATAACGGAGGAGAATGACAGTTAGTGATTGTGAAAGGAAGGGGGACAGACACTAATCTGGTCACAGAGTGCTGGGGTTGGCCAAGCACAAGCTTCTTGCACTGTACAGTGCAACACGGAGAACATGAGGCTCTGCCCACAGTTTGACTCACACACGTTCGAATGATCACCAGCATCCACAAAAACATGTTTTGCATGGTCTCTCTCTTTCTCTGTGATGCTAAGCAGCGAGAGAGAGAGAGTGAGAGAGAGAGAGAGAGTACCCAGCTCACGGCTGGGACATGAGGGACTACCTACAGTCAGAAGCTATTGATTCTGCTTTCAGACACACAAACCCAAATATGTCACCTTTTGGTTCTGCCCTCTGGTGGTTGGCACCATAAATAATATGCATTTTGTGACTGTGGTCCTACAGTGTCTGTGGCCCCTGTGATCAGTTTTCTGAGAGCTGTTTTTCTGAGGAAACTGAAACAGCTTCAGAAGACATGCTCGCTCTGTTGCAAAACTTTGTCAGCGCTCTAGAGAGGCAACATTTTAAGGCATCACAGCCTGAGGCTTTGAAAAGCTGTTCCATAATGTCGGCAACTTAATTATGCTTACTCCTAACATCATTTTGGCCCTATTCTAAGGCAGTGTTCCATGTTTTCTTTGCTGAAAAGGCAGTTTCACAATGCATTGAACAAATTTAGTAGACTGTTATCAATAGATTGATAATCAATCAATACGTTTATTGATAATCAAGATCATCATTATTTTTATATTTTAAAAAAACGATCCCGGTTTTAAGGCGATCCCGTTTTTTTTTTCCTGGAAAAACCTCATTTTAATGTGTTGCTCTGGTCTTGTGAACGCCACACAACTGAATAAGAAGCATTTCTGTGCGTCTTTAAGAGTGTTGACAGAGCCAGGCCAGTGCACACAGTTCTCATAGCCTGCGCTACGGCTGACAGAACAGTTTAAATAAACCCCTCGTTTACACGGTCTAATTTTGCTCACGTCTTTTCATTTCAACACTGGAAATCACGGCAGTGTGTAAATGTATCATGAAATTCAGCCTACTCAGTATGACCACCTGGGCATCCCAATCGACAGTTGCCGTGACAACATGACTAACCATAAAACCGAGTGACTCTCTGTTCTGTTGTTCAATGGCCTTAGAGTTAGGACAATGATTAATATATCCAAAAGACTTCGGATTTAAAAGCATGATGTAATGTCGCTGCGATCTGAAATCTAATTCATCCTGAAAAGGTCCCATTATAATTCATTAGAGAATAGAAATAACTGAAGTTATATCGGACTGGATGACATTATCTAGTTGAAAGAGGACATCACAGGACACTATGAATTGGCATCATTAGCATGTTATGACATCAGAGTTTCCGGCACGTCTCATGTAATGGAGGTCAAAGTCAATCAGAAGGTCAAAGCCAATCAGCTTCTAGCAGCATGAAGCTACAATGACGCCTTGCAGTGTGTTTACAGAGAAACACTTTTAAATGTTACACTTAAATACAGTGATGTCACGGTCGGATGTTGTGACTTCCTGTAACACAGCGGGTTTACACACTCGGAATTACTAAAAACTGGCAGAAAACTAAATGGAAAATGTATTTATGTGAGGGCAAAATTTAACTGTTTCACCCCCAAACCTAAAACTTTTGTGTGATCATATCACATGGGCCACGGGCACCACCAGGATTTCGGGGCCCGTACTAGTCGCGTTTAAATATCATGCTCACGATTTTCTTAAATATTTGCTGTGTACGTTTTCAGCCGACTATTATTAAACATGAAAGCAGAACTCAGATGATAACTAGCAACTGAGGGGTCAAAATGACTTTGTCATTTTTGTCAAGTGTACTTTGGTTTCATGTACTGCGTGTACTAGAGGTCATACGAAACAGATCGGTTCCGCATTTTAAAAATAAAGCAGTCCCTAAATAAGCGAGGGACGGGGCCAATTAAACAGTCCTGAGAGAGTGAGAGAGTGCGAGAGAAAGAACACATAATCACAAGCCTTGTTAGTTCTTCCATCCACCTGTCAAGCTTTGTTGCTACGGTGATCACTCCATTACCCATCACCATGGTTACACTCTCTTGCCAGCCCACTTGCAAGTTTTTAGGAACCTGTGAATAATGTGTGATTCTCCTTTAACACCATCAGCCTGGGACAGAGAGAGAGAGAGAGAGAGTGTGTCACATACAGACTGTCATGGTGAACAAGAGACAGATCTTACCTCCCTTGGAACCTCTGATGCTGTAATAAACAGGGGAAAAAGACAGAAACCAGTGACTGTGCTTTAGCGTTTCCAGGAAAAAGAGATGTCATGGGTAACCGTGGCAACAAGCATCACTAATAGATGGCGGTGAGAAAAAAGCCCCACTGAAGCTCCATTTAGTTCCACTGGCTTATTGAGAACAACAGCGAGACATCCCAGCATTCCACTGTGCTGGCATCAAAATCACATATTATGCGTTTTAAATATTCAATGCAAATTAATAAATAGTTCAATTTAAAAAAATCTATGCTACCTGCAATGCTTTTCATGTGGAGTTCAAAGCAGCATGGTGCTGCCACCGTACTTGTATACAAAGAAGGCAAGGGCATGCTTATTTCGCGGCGTCTTAAGTCTAAGATGAGAAAAGGGTTAAGCAGCCCATTATTTATAATGCTGTAACAAATGTTTCCACATGGCAGTGACCTCTGCTAGAGGGCAATATAGTATCACACTTAGCATGTTCTTACCTCCAGATTGTCTCATAATCAGTGTCCATGCACTGGATTCTGCCTCCTCAGCCTAATTAAACCCTCTATAATTCATCATAAACAGGAGGTGGGGAAATGAGAGCAGAAATGATAAAGCTGGGCAACTCTCAAAGGGCAGAAACGTTTTCAGAGCTGTGCTTTAAAGGAAAAAGGACTGGAAGGTCAACAAACCCTAACAAAGCCTTCCCAACCTGCTGACCCAAAGCTAATGCTACACAACTCTGTCTCAGCTCTGAGCAACCTAATAATGCTGTGTGTGAGTGCACGACAAAGGGCAGGTGGATAATACAGGAGAGCAAGGAAGGCTGAGCACAGCAGAGGACGGAACAAAATCCACTGGTCTGTTCTGTCAGAGAGAGAAAGAGAAATGGAGACGAAAGGAGGGGAGAGTCAGCTAAAGCTAGCGTGATTAATGTGTGCTAGTCGAATGTGTTTGCTCAGGTCAGAGAACAGAATGGGGTTAACACACACACACACACACACAGAACCAGAAGACAGACATCAAATAGTGATAAAAGTTGGAACCACCCAGCTAACAGTTTTAGGTCTTAAGAACGTTTCCATAACATTTCCATTAGTAACAACATGTTGAAACATTTATTTTGAACGTTTTAGGAACATTCCAAATGTCGTTTTGTATTACATTGTATTAACATTATTGCTTCGTTACAAGAATGATATTCAAACTTTTTAAAGTCTTTAACGTTTTTAAAACATTTAATGTTTTTGATAGGACATATAAAATGAAAAAACATTCCACTAATGTTACTGCAGGAATGTTTTATGATGATGTTAAATGAATTGGTAGAAAACGTTAGCCAGTGTTCTGAGAACGTAACCATTAACCGGCTTGTGACAGAGAACAGGCTGACTGGAATAGAAGCAGCTGAGCGGAGAAAAGCTAAACAACACTGATATACATTGATGAATTAGTTCCGGGCATGTCAGACTTTCATCAGTTCAGATGTTAAATGTTTGAGGGAGTTGCACAGGGTTATTTTAGTTCACTTGTCAGTAATATTATGCAAGAAAGAAAGAAAGCCTTTGACTATCACACACACACACATTTACTTATCTATTTAAATGGGATTCCATCCATAGACTAACACTCCATATTTACTATATTTTTATAGTGTGTTTACAAACGAGGACGGCCCCATATGGTTAAGTAAACACACACACAGACACAGGGATAAGGTGCAAAACATCCATTGGTTACAGTCAATCTACAGGTGTAAATCCGGGTTATTTATTTGTATGCATTTGTTGCCACTGGAAGCTGAGTGACTGCATACACAAGCTCAATACATGACACAGGCAGTGGAAAAACTATAAACAACGACTCTGACAGAACGCTAGAAGTCTTCCCACTAATAAAGCTTTCTATAAACTAACATCAACGTCTGGTTATATTCAAATGTGTCGCAAAGTGTTCGTGCTTAAAATACTTCTGAATATTCTGAAAATATTTCTCCAAAGTAAAAATTTTATACATAATTAATTTCATAATACACATAAGTATTAATTTACTAATAGTGTTGTTTACCCATAAGGTCAAGACCACAGAATATTCCTGAATATTATTTTGCTTATGAGTTAATGAGACAGGACTAGAGAGAATTAGAGACAGAAGCAGGATATCACCTTATAGCAGTTGAACCTACAGGCCAGTTAATAAGGCCGATGTCATAATGAGACTAGTTAGCAGCACGACTTGTTTACCAGGAACCTCTGGATAAATGCAAATGCAAGAAACTCATATAATGTGTGTGGGAGTGACAAGGTGAGTTGGAGAAACAATATGCCTGTTAGCTAATCCTTTCTGTTCCAGGTTTGTGCTCATCAGTGTATTTCTGTGTGTGTGTGTGTGTATGCGTGGTGCTGATATTTACTACATTATACAAGTGTAGTAATACCAGTAAATTGTGACCTTGTGGGGACATTTTTAGATCACCATGAGGAAACAAACTTATAAATACAGAATTATTTGTTTTGAAAATCTAAAATAGCAGACAGTTTTCTGTAAAGGTTAGGTTTAGGGGCAGAGTTAGTGTAGGGGGATAGAATAAACAGTTTGTACAAAATAAAAATATTCCACATCTACAGAATGTCCCCATTAAACATGAAAACCCAACGTATGTGTGTGTGTGTTGGGGGGGGTGGGGGGACCATATACCAAAAAGTCAGTGAAACCTGACAAATCTGAGCAAGAGAAGGTTCCCTTTGGGGAGATCCTCATTGTTATGTGAGGGTTAGGTTATATTGTATATAACTAGCTGTGTATTAAAACAATAGAAGTCTATGGCATGTATCAGTTTAGATAGATAAAAAAATGTGTGTGTGTGTGTGTGATAAGAACCAAAAGGTCACGCATGCTCAAGGTCACCTTCATCTGATGGCAATCAAGTCTCATTAGTTGACCTTCACCAAGCCAAACCTACTGTCACCCAGAATACACAGCTGGGGTTAAAAAACACAGAGAGTGACTAAGAGGGAGACTGGAATAAATCATAAAAACAAGTGCATGATTTCTAAAAACAATGTACAAGGAGGAAATTCCCATGGCAACCATCGGAAACCACATGCTTTCACCATGGCAACTAAGCCTGGGCTGAAATGCTAACGTCAGAGAGTCTGTTGAGTGGAAAGAGAGATAAAATGAACATTCAAAATGGAAGATTATGATATCAAAGTTCAACATGCAAATGTACTTTTACTGTATGTGTGTATATATATACACATATATATTTGCAGTTGACAAACGCAGAACAGACACATTGAGTGGGTTTACATGCACAGGCTTACATCGATTATGTCCGATACGCTAATAAGGTCTCAAAAATATCTCAAACAATGTTCTTTTTAGGAAAAGGTCAGAAACGATGCAAGCAAAACCCAATCGGATCGTTTGCCAATTCACCAAATTTAACTTTGCATGTAAACCTCCCCTATGCAATGTTTGTACATTTTACATCATTTTTACATCAAGACTGGAGAAAGACACATACATATATACTTTATATACATACACGCACACACACATAGCACTGTTTCATTGTAAAGGTCATGTAAACACACATTAACTGTTGTAGTAAATCTCTCTTAGGAGATCAAACATGAAGGTCGTGTGAAACATTGAATCTAGGTGAGGGAATCCTCTTCGGTCCGGCATTTGTCCTACATATGACACACACACACACATGCGCATGCGCGCAAACACAACCAGCCCTCCTTTGCCTCAAAACCTCAGCGTGTCCTACAAACTATTTGTAGCATTGCCCACTCGTCTCTATGTCTGTCTCTCAAAAACATTTTCACTTAAACATGCACACACACATCACACACAAGGCTGTTGGGCTCTCACGACCGTCACTGAGTCACACTGTACAGCATATGAACAGACGATAAGTCGTAACATGGGCAAAAACCTTTTCGTGACATGCATCTGTCAAAACTTGATTATATGATCAGATATTTTTTAATAATGGCCCTTAACAGTATGATTGACAGTTGTCCCCGGCAACCGGTTTCCCTCACAGCTGTGGGGATACCCCCCCTTAGGGTCATAGTGACTAGCTCTATATGTAAACATATAGCACGCTGGTATTATGCAAGACTGGTACTTCAAGCGTTAGGAAAACCACGCCCATTGCCATTTGTCTCCTCCCCTTAAACTTGGAGGCGGTATTAATTCCCTCAGCCAATCAGGGCTCCTCAAAACGGATTTTTAATAACTTGCCTCTAATCGCTTCTTTAATTAAAGTCTTTACCTCTTAGAATTTGGGCTTGAATAGAGATCTTATCCTACAGACTGAGTCTCCATCATTTCTCTGTAATTAGACAGCCCGGTTATGCTTCATTGCTCTTTTGTTAGCTTGTTCCTTCGAGGGTTGAAGAGAAACAAACTTTACTATGACGCTTTTTAATTTGTGATAAATGCACATTTGCTGATGTTGTGTATTTATGCTATTATATGTGGACTATTATATATGTATATATTGTGTATATGCTAAATGGATGTGATTTATTCGTTACCTTATTAACCACCTTAATCTTTACTCCGTTTTCTTTAAGATGTGCAGAAGACGCTGAAAGATAACAAATGTCACCACTTAATTTCACAACAGCGCCATCAATTCTGCATCACACGCTCTGTATTACGATAGTCGATACAGTTCGACGGTGCCACCATGCGGCCATGCGGAGAGTTGCACCTTCACAGCTTTAAATTGAATCAACAATCAACAATATTTCAAACATGGAAAAGATTTTAAGTGCATAACAGAGGAGGGCTGGTCCAAGTTTAGTATGCAATATGAGCCATATCTCACAAAACAGATACCAGCTATATTTCATATATATATAAGTTATATTATGTTTAAAAAATGTGGTCCTAAACACATCTCCAGTAATTTTGTAGTTCTTTTCTACATAAAACGAAGAATGCTGTTGTACCACAAGGACAAAATGGCAGTCTCCACAATGCAGAAATTACAATTTCCTTACCTGCACATGGTTTAAACAAGCATGCGCGCGCGCACACACACACGCTCTGTCACGCGCGGTGTGACTTCACTCCCGCTTCAAACCGCCCTCCCACCCGATTGGCTCGTTTGAAGTCCACCGTGAGCTCCGATTGGCCGCGTTTGAATTACGTCACGGCGGCCGGTTTGAATCGAGGAACACGGAGTGTCCGGCAGCTCTTCCTCTCTCACAGACTTCATTAAAGACATCCGAGGAAAACACAACAAATACGATATTCATCCACATTAGACGTATTTACAAATAACGGTGAGTTGTTGTGTTTAAAGATCTTTCATTGATCGTTTCGGTTTGATCTTAGTGAGTCATTATAACCGGTATATGTCAGATATGATCAGACAAACAGGATAATCTCTTGAAAACGAAACGATGTATTGACAAAGCAATAAAGCAGCAATGTCATTTCTGTCAAAGCTAACCGTTTAAAACGAATCAGAAATGTGTCTGTCTAGGATCAAAACATGTGCCGTTAAAAACATGTAAATATAGGCTGAAATAATACGTTTGTGTACCGTGTTCTCCAGCATGTTTGCCTGTTTAGTTCGCGATAAATATCAGAAAGCAGATGTGCTGATGACATATATTGACGTTTTTGTAATCCGCCGTTTTGCCAGGTTCGGAAAGATGGATGACTATCTGAAGATAGAGAAAATTGGTGAAGGTAAGTCAACTAGTTTTGGTCATGGGTATTTAAGGGATCACGTGACCTACGGGTACGTAAGCTGGCTGTTTGTTTCCAGACGGGATATTTTATATATGGAGTCGATTGTTTGTATGTGTTGTTCAGGCACATACGGTGTGGTGTATAAAGGCAGAAATAAAACCACAGGGCAGGTGGTGGCCATGAAGAAGATCCGTCTGGAGAGTGAGGAGGAAGGAGTACCCAGCACTGCTGTCCGAGAGATCTCCCTTCTTAAGGAGCTTCAGCACCCCAATGTTGTACGGTAAGACAAATGTCGTGATATTCACATGCTATATCAACTGATCTGTGTGATCAAATCTTGTTTTATTGCTTTCCTGTATCATCTTCCAAGTTCGCAGATGAAGGTTTTGTGACTGCTGCCACTTACAAATGGGTCATTAACTCATCATTGAAGTTCTGTCATAAAACACACATGTCTCCTCACAGTTTGCTGGATGTGCTGATGCAGGAATCAAAGCTGTACCTGGTGTTTGAGTTTCTGTCCATGGATCTGAAGAAGTATCTGGACACCATCGCCTCAGGCCAGTATATGGACCCCATGCTGGTGAAGGTGAGGAGAATACTGCTTACCTCTGTGTTTCTCAACGAGGGTTCCGGGGCCTACTGCAATGCCCCATCAAACCTCCAAGGGGCCTTAAGATGACTTAAAATGACTCAATATAAGACTAAACAAGCATTAAAATAAGACTTCAACCTTTAGAAGTCGAGTTTCAGATTCGCCTGCTTGGGTGGATTCATTTGTGTGTGTACATGTGAATCAGATCTAAAGAAATAAGTTCTTTTAAGACCTTATTTTAATCACTAGGTGGTTTCTCATTCATTCACAGAACCGGTTTTAGGCAGATTTAAACTGTTAAGGGCTATAGAAGCGAATTATGTTACTAGTAAGAGTGTGTGTGTTCTTTATGTAGAGTTACCTGTATCAGATCCTGGAGGGGATTCTGTTCTGCCACTGTCGCCGGGTTCTGCATCGTGACCTGAAACCTCAGAACCTGTTAATTGATAATAAAGGTGTGATCAAGCTGGCAGACTTCGGGCTGGCACGTGCTTTCGGAGTGCCCGTCAGAGTGTACACACACGAGGTATGTCATTTATATACATGCACGTTGTCTTGTCAAATGTACATGAAATGAAAATTAAACATTGAATTTTTGCTAACAATACGTTGGATTAGTGATCAGGTTACGGTCATACTATGACAGAAACGCTTAATATTGTAAAACAGTACGTGCTATATGTGGTTATGCTTGTACTGTAGTCTATAAGTAATGTGTTGGCTCATTGTGTGATTGCGCAGGTGGTGACACTGTGGTACAGAGCTCCAGAGGTCCTGCTAGGGGCCGCGCGATACTCCACACCTGTGGACGTCTGGAGTATCGGCACCATTTTTGCCGAACTTGCGACCAAGAAACCCCTTTTCCACGGAGACTCCGAAATAGACCAGCTTTTTAGAATCTTCAGGTGCGCATGTATATTGATCTGGCTACTGCGAGCAAGTAAACACTGTTAATCGGTGTTACAATAAAATCTCACAGTAGACCTGTAAATGCTAAT
>JAZGTJ010004793.1:0-29585 GCA_036877575.1 Botia almorhae
CCTACAGTTGTAGAAACATTCACAAACTGCATCCGCTATGATAAAAATGGGGCTCGGTGGAAAGCGATCACGGATGCTGTCGCAATGTGTATCGCAAAGGATACGGTGCCCATATATACTGTGGAGAAGGGTATGGTGCCCATATATACTGTGGAGAAGGATATGGTGCCCATATATACTGTGGAGAAGGATATGGTGCCCATATATACTGTGGAGAAGGATATGGTGCCCATATATACTGTGGAGAAGGATATGGTGCCCATATATACTGTGGAGAAGGATATGGTGCCCATATATACTGTGGAGAAGACTTTATTTTGTTAACTTTAACAAAATAAAGTTAAAACTTGTTTTGAACAATTTCTTTGTCATCTGCAGATTGATTTTTAAGTAGGGGGGAAAAATCGATTTAAATCGTAAATTGGATTTTTTGTAAAAAAAAACGGGGATTTTTTTTAGGGCATATCGCCCAGCCCTAATTGATCATTTTAAATAAGACATGAGCAAAACATTAGGATGAAGGATGTGACAAATATCAAGAATATGTATCAGGAATGACAATTATATTAGGAAAATAATGTAACAGATAACAGATAACAAAACCCAATGTATAACAACACATGAAACAATGACATATGAAAATGTGTTTGTTTGGTCCAAGCCAATGGTTTAAAGAAAAACTATGTAATTTTATTTTAAGAACAAAATTCATATGTTGGCACAATTATATATTTTTCCACAGAACAAACATTTTGACTCTAAACCTAATATATATATAATATACATTATATAACATATAACAAATAGCACAACACTGATATTCATGTACAGAAGGTCAATGTAATGCTGGGTGACTTACTAGTGTGAACTGGTTGTAGACCTGAATGAGGTCTTCTGTTCTGTACTGCTCTAAAACAACATAGTTTTCCAGGTGAGGGCTGCATCTTCGGGCACAGTCCTGGCAGTGCACCACATACAGCTGTATGTGGTGCCTGGAGCTACTCTCACTGGGGACAAACAGCAGGTCAAAGACTTCCACCTGGAGTACAAACAAGTGCATGAATAGAAAAGACAATAAAAAATAATGGTTCAGAATTTTTACTGCCATTGTCTTCCATGTAGTGCTTTATTAAAGCTGCAGTCCATAACTTTTGTCTCTCTACTGCCATCTCTGTTTGAAACATAAAATTGACGATTACTTGAGTAAAGTAAAATGAAGCCGAACTGACATTTCCAGGAAAGTCAGACCCGACAACTCTAATTATAAATCATGAACATAAGCTCAACACTGATCTGTTAATAACAGATTTATGTATCTAATAAGTTTGCAGATTGCAGTTTTAAAGCTGTTCTAGGTTTTGTTTCACTGGTTCCTGTTCCGGTTTTACTGAGCCCTCCTTTAAATACAACATAAAACACACACATCACATCAGAAAGAACCACACACACACCTCACAGATGCTACAGTAATACGCAGGCTCATCTTTGGTACGTCTGTGCCAAACCAGCTCTTTCCCTGCAGCTATGAGCACCTCCCTCAACATCTGACACTGCTTTAGTGTCCTCAACAAACAGTACCTGAGGAACAGGAGGAAAAAGGTCTTCAACATCATCTCCATTTACCTGCTGGTGATTCCAGTCATGATAAACTGCATCATCGTGAGCACAAAAGAAACCACAACTGTAAGTGTAATGCAACAGACTCACTTGATCATCTCAAAGAGCTTGTGGTCGGACACTTTGATGTTCCTGGCCATGTTCCATGAGAGATGAATCATGGGAACAAAAGATTTGACACTCTGAAGTTTGTTCCACTCATAGCGCTCTACAGCCGACTTGTACTGATGCCCTGAGAAAGAAACAGATATGCAAATTTGCACGAGAAGCCACAGCTGCATCCAGACTGTGAGGTTTTACACAAAACAATGTTGGAGAAAAGTCAATTAGATGAGCTACATAAGCTGACTGGGTGACAACAGCCATCACTCAACACAGAGACAAACTAACCGTGGGCTGACACGCACTGAACACACACACACTGTGTCAAGGTGAAGCAAATCTATCAATCATGAGGACATGTCTGGGCAACAGAACTGAACTGTGAACACAGAAAAACGCCAAAGTAAACCCCAAGAAAAACAGCACAGCCCTGACACTCATGATCAGCTTCTGTATAAACATTTACAACAGCTACAGACTGCAAAAGGAAGCTCTGAAAGTGTTTTCAGCAAAAATATTTCAGCCTTACCGTGAGCTCTGAGGTTAAAAGTCGCTAGATGCTTTTAATCATAAGTAACTGCGATTTTAACATTTACATTTTTGAACTGCCAACTAACCAGTAAAATACTTTACTATACACGATCAGCCAATAAGAGACGCCACTGTTATTCAGGAAGACTAGATTTAGGGGATGCTGTTAATAACACACACCACAAGCATTTGATGAAGTCACTTCAAATTAAACAACATCTACATGAAAAATAGAGACGCACAACCGAAGCTTTTGAGAAGACAATTGATGTCACTGCTGTGGCATTCATCATACAGGTCAGATCAAAACATGAACACACTTCACATCTACTGATACATCGATTTAAACATTTACATACATGTACATGATACATTTAAAAATGGCAAACACTCACCTGAATTTCATAAACATGAGCAATGTGGAACTGAACTGTGGACACAAAAAGAAGAATTTATAGTTGTTAATACAACACATCTGCTTCTGCTGTAACGCAAATGTGATGCCACGCATCACTTTTGCTGTAACGCAAATGTGATGCCACGCATCACTTCTGCTGTAACGCAAATGTGATGCCACGCATCACTTCTGCTGTAACGCAAATGTGATGCCACGCATCACTTCTGCTGTAATGCCACGCATCACTTCTGCTGTAATGCAAATGTGATGCCACGCATCACTTCTGCTGTAATGCAAATGTGATGCCAGGCAAATATTAAATCTGTTTTAGCTTTAGCTTTCACACACAGTCACAAAGACAGAATAATATTAGCTCATCTTCACTGCACAACGAGCATGTCATTACTGCCTGTGTGCAGGACAACACACTGCTGAATCCACTCATACAGTCTCCCTGACAACTAGCGTCTCAGGCAGAGGGAAAAATCAGACAAGCTGACCATTTCCTTTAACAAGAAACAACACATCCTGTCCGAATTCACTCCTCATTATAAACGTAATGTCATGTCTTATAAAAGGATATTTACTAAAAATAAACCTGGTTTACGGGCGGCACTTACTTTCAGCTTTGGACAAAGTGCAGGGTGTGGAATCAATCAGAGCCAGTTGGAAATGCTGCAAGACAAATTCAAGCTGATTAGATTCAGCAATGTAAATAACACATGAAAGATTGGGTACAGCAAACTCTTGATGCTGAATTCACATACTGACATCCTGTTGTTAATCGTGCCCAAGCCTCTGTTTACTCTGTCTGCCAAACCAATATCATTAAACATCTAATAAAAACACTATGAGATAAGTGTAGTGAAGGTGCTGCTTTTGTTCCAGCCAGCACTGCAGTTCCAAAAATACACCTGCTTCCTTTAATAATGAAATGAGACATATGGAACATATTAATGGACACTGGTTAAGTTGAATCTGCACTTTAACTGATTATAAAAAATGGGAACATAATCTGCTTCCAAAATTAGCTAAAAAATGATAAAGATAAAAAAATGCAGCTACCAATATGATGACGGGTACATGCAGCTTGAAACGTATTTTAGGATGTGTTAAGCAACAGATCCAGCAGGCGTAACAGACAGCAATAAAGTCTCCTAGTGTGCTATGACAAACACTCACCAGAGTGAGACACATCTAACCGAGCAGCTCTCAGTTATGTGACGGAAAGAAACAACGCTCAGAGCAGCTGCACACAGAAAGCCAGTGTGAAATCAGCTGACTGCAGCCCGGGATGACATGCAGCTCCTGCAACTTATTAGAGAGAGAGAGATAACGACATTAACACACCTTGAGGCTCGACTCATAATCTGTGTTGACTTTAAACATCAGGCCGAGTCGCAGGTGGATCTCGTTGTGGCTCTTGAGAAGCTGCGGTCAATGTAAAGCATCTCCTAAACGCCTTGATCGCCCTGCAGAAGACACATCTGTTAAGACATTTCTAATATTATGTGATCAATATATAAACTGATGATTAAACAATCACCCAGTAAAATAAAGACATCTGTCAAATGAACATCACAATTTGAACAACAACAGCATGCAACACACTTCCAACATGTTGGCTCTATAACTGATTTTGGATTACGTTTTAATTTAAAAGATTGCAGCTTTATCCAAACCAAAGCACTTTAAATTGTTTACATTAGGCAGTAGTCACAATATTGGTTAATATTGGTTTGTAAATATGCAGATATCCTATACGTCACACAGGATGTTGATGTTTATTTCAGCTGTTCACAGATTGTATGTAATGTTGCATCATGTTTTGTGCTCTTCTGTACGATACTCAAATCAGTTTGACAAATCATGTACCAAAAAGACAGAGAACAAGCACTTGTTCTCTTTCTGTTAAATATGGATAAAGAAGCGACTGGATTGGTTGAATTACCTGAGCTCTCAGTCATGTATAAAACAGACATGTAAAGCTTGTTTTGGTTACATGAGTGAAGTGTTTCTGATTAATCTCTTAAACGTGTGTTGGTTGTTCTGTTTGATTAGGAACTGCTTTGCAGGGAATGAACTTCTGCTTGTTTATTATTGACATAATTGTGAGTCAGATGTGTTTTGTATCACAAGCTTTTCTGGTATCCGTGTGTGTATTATGAATGGAGTTGAGGGCTGTGTAAGGTTGATACGTATAATGTTAAAAGGTCTTGTTTCTGTTGCCGTGTGTATTTTAATTGTTTACTTGTTTACTCTGGTGCAGTGCCTTGCCTCATACACTTTCTGGAGCATCTCTCACTTTCTCACCCACTCACTCAGTGTCGGGGGTTTCCTCTCTGTCAGTTACTAAACTTAACACACAGTAGTTCTGGCTCTTCTAGATTCAAATGTGGTTTTTTATATTTTTTATAATAATGTGATCTGACCAAATTGTTGTTAATAGTTTATGATTCCAAAGTTTGCACACCTGTGGTCAAGGCGTCTTGTTAAATAAATGTTTACTGTGATGACTTTACTTAACAGTATTGTCACTTCAAATACAGTATTGGTAAGTTATTGTAAGTTATTAAAAGGAGGTAGTTGTAATTTTGTCTTTGTCTTTTTGTTTTAATATTTTTTAATTGTCATTTAATAGATAAACAGCTTTTTGTAAATGAAAAACTACTCTTCCCATCTCTGCTCTGCTGATTTCAGTTTCTTCATCCCTCACAAGAGCACTTCATTTGCCTCTCAGAGACTTTAGTTCTCTTTAGTTCTCAACTAGTATATGTTTATCAAAGTAGGATCAGAACACACATACATTTGGCAGGTGCTTTTATCCAGAGCCATTTAATAGCACATTCAAGCTGTACATTTTGTCAGTGCGTTTCCTGGGAATCAACCCCACAATCTTTGCACTGCTATAATCAGGTGCTCTGCCTGTTAAGGTTCAGGAACACAGTTAAAACTAGTCAACATGGTCCATGCATTCGGTCAGCAAATATAGGTTCAGCAGCCACATGCATTTCTGCAGTGAGTGTTTCAGTCAGGGCACAGGCTCTGTAACTGTAGCCCCCATAATTTGATAAAAAGCCTCATGTCATGTAAACCAGCCCATTCAACAACTTATCTGAAGTGGAATTTTATTACAGAGCAGAAATTTAGCTTTAGCAGATCTATATGCTCAGAAAAAATCGAAGACAGTTTTACCATCCACTGTAGTACCAAGACAATTCACCTAAAGCAACATGACTTTGTTGTCTTGCCTTTTCTTAACGATAAAGCAACAAACAGGACACTGTGCAGTCTCATGGACTGTATGTAGGTAACACACACGGTCGTCGTAAGTTTTCTATAAGTGCACATCAGATGTGACTACCTCTGTTTATCACTTTAATATTTCCTGCTCTTGTTTATTTGACATGTTTTTAGCCTCATGAGTCCTCTGCAGTGTCTGCTCTGGAAAAGCTCATTAAAGTCTATTATTTAAACTATTTGCGTTTTTGGAGGAGTTTGTTTTTTTGAAAGACGGTGTGACAGCATGCATTTCCTCTATATAAATCATCCACAATTTTGAGAACATATTGTCCATATATAATGTAGGTTGAAATGATACTTGAAAACTATTGCAAAATATCAAATCCTAGGCTGGAAAGCTTTGGCTTGCTTCATGTTTTGGATTAAATAAAAGCCTGTTTTTGACAGGGAGACAGACGTAAATCTGTCAGGGCTGCACTGTATTGTACAACCAACATAATGTAAGAAACACAAGGCAAACATGAGCTCTGTCTCCCTGTTTCCCAAATCTCCACTTTTGACAACATCTCCCTCCCCATTTACTGTCCCCCAGAAGCTTTCAGCCCTTCACACATCAGTTAAAATGTTACACACATAAAGCAAACAGTGTGGAATTAGATATGAATATGCAGGCAGATAATCTCTAGACAGTACAGCACCTGTGCCCAAATCAAATCACGATACAGTGTGAGTGTTGAAAGATTACAGACAGTGCTGAAGAAATGCATCCACGCAAAAAGAAAGAAAAGGAAATCTCTGCTAAGTCTATTTTGCTATGGCTGACATAGCTGTTAACCTCAGTATGTTGCTAGTGGTATTTCAACCCTGCTGTCATGTTGGGACCACTTTAACTTAACATGCTGTAAATGTCTTTGTATTCGCATTGTGTAGTGAAAAGCTGCAATGTGCTGTTGTTTGTGTTAATTACGGTGTCAAAAGGTCAAGAAATAGAAGGGAACAGTTGTGAGGTCACATAAGTTGTTGTGGAAACCTTTGACCCTCTACGCTTGTCATACAGGTAATTATTTTCATTTCAAACCTTCTCCTTGTGTTTAGAGATATACATTTAATACAACTACTGCAGTGACAGACTTTGTTCTTGTTCCTAAGATAAAGAAAATTGTTTTCTCATTGCATGTGTCTACTTCATCCAGCTGAACTGAGTTACACCTCCCAAATTCATGTTGTTGTGTCCCAAATGTGCAACAAAAACAGCAAGAAACTCAACAGAGTAAAAAAATACCTGTTAACAGTTTTATAACCTAGACCTCGTAAACGAGACTTTTGGTCAGTCCCCTGATTCTGCTGGAATCCCCATTTGCTTGCCAAAGCATGTTAGTGTGGCAGCAGGGAGTGAGTATGAGTGTGTGTGTGTGTGTGTCCCTGAGGTGATATATGACTGCTGTGTCACGTTCCACATCTGACAGCCATCCCAGGATGGACATCATCCGTCCTCTTCTCCATGTGATTCCTCAATAGAGTGTGATTGTCAGAGCAGGGGGAGGAGGGGAGAGAGACAAAACAGTGTGTGAGAGAGAGAGAGAGAGAGAGAGAGAGTCAAACAGAACCAGAAAGCAAGTGAATGACAGAGGGGGAAAGAAACTGAGAGGCAACTGTTGCTTAATAAATGTCATGTCTGTCTTAGAAGATGACAGATGGGATGATATTGTACTTTTAAAGGCATCAGAAGAAAGGTAAGACCTCCGGCGTTGTAAAGGTCACTTAGGTCATCAGAGTGACAATTCATTGCTGTACATTACTATTTTAACACTTACAGTAGTGTCAGTACAGTATATAACATCACAATATACATAGAAACATGCAGTGAAATATTAATAATCAATAAATGAGCTGTGTGTAAATAGTTTAAATCTTTCTAATGGTGTTATTTCTCTTCAATGCGATGAATGATTTAAAAGAACTCACGAGGAACACAGTCATTTTGAGTCATAATTGAAGTAAGATTTTATGAGCACAAGAGCTAAAGGCAGATATATGACTGTATACATGGCAAGGATGACACTAGATGTGCTATGTGTGAGGTCTGTTGCTAAGATAAGCCATTGTCATCATGTTTTGTATGGACAATTCCATGCTAAGCCAGATGTTGTTAAACAACAGCAGCAAATGAAAAATCCTGCACATGCGTTGAGGAGCTTGTGGAAGAGGTGCAGGAAGCATCAGACAGTTCTCCCCAGATGTGAGATGTACAGAAAGTGACTGTATCAGCCAGTGTTATTTCTAATGATTCCAGCTCATCCATAAACAATAATGCATAACAGTCTCAACTGTGCACTGCATTAGCAGAGCTGGAAACTGTGTGTGGGGACATTGAGTCAAAGCAGTGAATTTCAAGACGAAGTTCCAGTTTAAAATGTCAAAGATTTCCATCTTTAATATCTCTAACCGATTATTTTAACCCCAGACCCCTCCACTGCTTTACTCTGCACCGAACCTTTCATCCTTGAGCACTGGGACCAGAGCAGCACTTTTCTACCAAACTAAACGTAAAGCTAACATTAGTTTAGCGTCAGCTCCTGCTACTGGCAACACGCTGCAGTTAAATTTAATATAATATATTATATATATATATTTAGCGTGGGGTTTAGGAGACGCAGGTTACGGGCATCTGTGGATGGTGCTGGTGGGCTGGCTTGGGACTGGTATGCTGCATGGGCTGCAGATGGGCAATAGAGGAGGGCATCAGGGCAATTCCTGCAGGAATCTGCCCTTTGGTTTATTAACAGCTGCTAAAACAATAGGTGCTAAACAAGCAGAAAACATTGACGTAACCTGTTTACAGGAGACCATGTGACTGAAGACAACTCAACCACGGGCCCAAAGCACTTCACAACAGTGATGCCATAGCAGAACAATTCAGTCAAAGGTTCTTAAAATGACCACTTACTACCTTTTTGTAGTCTAAAGAACCTTTTTCAGCAAAGAACCTTTGTGAAACTGAACGATTCTGCAGATATCAAATGTTTTTTATGGAACCATACAGCCTAAAATGGTTCCTCTATGGAATCGTTTAGCACCTTCATTTTTAAGAGTGAAGTCCAGTTCATGTTTGCGCCATGAGGTCACACTCTCATTGTTTATGAACTAAATTGGATCTGAATAAAAATCAGTATGTCAGACAGTCTCACACTTGGCAATAAGCTCTTTCTGATTTCTAAATGAAGTGAGTGTGTCCCGTATCTGAAGCATTCGGGTGAAGAACAGAACAGAACAGAACATCATTTTTATAGAATGTTAGCAAATGTTCTGGGAACGTTCCCTGTTAGCTGGGTATCATGCTCTTAGGTGGCTGTCTATTCATTCATTCATTCTTCATTTCCTTTGTGTTCTTTGAACCGATCCAGACAGGAAGAACCCAGAAGATGTGCAGAGCCCATCGTTGTCTTTAGGAGACGGTTCCTCATTGCTTTTGTTTACCTGTGGAAGTTGTGTCTGTTTACCTCAGTGGGTATGTGGACCTCAGCTCAGATGAGCCAGACTGGCTTTCTGCTTCTTCTGGTCTCATGTTCTCTACTGAGTGTTCTGCAGGTTGTCACGTGTAAGGCGGAGAACGGACACTTGGGGGACAACGACCCCGACAGATGCATAAGACACCATTTTGTGGAGGTCATTACACATCCCATCTACAAATGCAATTCTAAGGTAAGAACTTTCCAGATCTTCTAGATTCTTCCTGTGAGTTACAATCAAACACCGTCTGTGATTTCACTGTTTTCTTCTTTTCAGTATGTCATGCTCAGGTACATTTCATGGTATCACTGCAAATTATTTACGTATAATATATATTGACAATATATGAATGCATATTATACTCCTGTTTTAATGTCATTTTCTCTTCTGATGTTTTTAAAAAGCAAGTCTTCTGATTCTCAACATTCTCATAACCAAGCACTATTATTAATACAACATTAATTGAACGGTTTTGAACGTTCCCAGACAAGCTAAAATACTAAGCTGTTTAACCAGTGCGCATAGAGAGGGTTGTGGCTTTGTTGGAATGTCGACCTGATTTCTGCTTTTCACTGCAGGTGGTTCTCCTGTCTCGATGTGAGGGTCACTGCAGCCAAACGTCCCGCTCGGATCCACTCATCTCCTTCAGCTCTGTCCTGAAGAAGCCCTTCAAAAGCACATGTGTCTGCTGCCGTCCACACACCTCCAAACTGACGGCAGTGCGCTTGCGCTGCTCGGGCGGCGCGCGCATGACTGCTACTTACCGCTACATCCTCTCGTGCAGCTGCGAGCAGTGCAGCTGAATGCATCTGTCATGAAGAGGTGCATTCAGCTGGATAAAGGATACACAACAACAAAACTGAAGGCACGCTTTACTGCGGAAGATTCAGAACAACCATTTAACGACTTGTTAGAGCTGCCGAAATGTTGCCAACAGCTCATCAACACTTTCAGAAGAAAACATCTGCATCTGAGTTAAATAGCAGATGTCAACAACAACATCATCAATGCTGCAAGAAATTCGATGAAGCTGTTTAACAGAATCTGACTAGACTTGACACACACCACAAACAGATAAAGTTGTGTTTGTATAGACCTTTTGCAACTGGATACCAGTGGCCGACTATATACGTGTCATGTTTGGAATTTAATTCATATTCTCTGGACTGTGTCATACGCTTCGGAATACATTTGTTTGCTTCAGTTTATTGGTTTAATGTTTTAAAAATGAAAATAATTCATTTTGACTGTGTAAGCATTTTACATAATTTAAGTGTTAAATATGTTTATTTCGTCAAAGTCTTTCGGTGGCTTAAGAAACATAACAGCAAAAAGCTGTCAAATCATGTACAGTTATGATCATGTTTTCATTGTGGAATTGTACATTTACATTTATGCATTTGGCAGACAAAGCGACTTACATTGCATTATACTATACATTGTTTCTAAGTATATGCAATCCCTGGGCTCGAACCCAGGACCTTGGCGTTGTTAGTACAGTAATGAGGCATATATATCATACATATTGTACAGTGGACATATTTATATAAGATAGACTTGAAGGTGTCTTCATGGTAAACACACACACACACACACACATATATAGATCGTGATGTTGCCTTCTGTAAACCCTTAACATATTCTCTCTAGTTAAACATTTAAGAGTATTTATTTAAACAGCCAAACTGATACTTTAATTTCTTACGTAAGAAATGCTAAAGTGAGAAGAGGAGAAACACAAGGAGAAAGTTTAGATATGTTTGAGAATATGTATAATATATATATATATATATATATATAGAATATATATATATAAATTGCTGGACAACGGCTGTTTGAGTTCCACACACAAGGTAATAAACAGTGGCCTGTGTTTGTGAGCATGTTTCACATACTTTAGGTCCCTGATGCAATGTGACTTTCAGAGGGGCTATTATTAACCGAATGGATAATTTGACAGCATGACAGAAAGTCTGCATAAGAGCTGTCAGCTGAGTTCTCTGTAATTGTTATGTTGACATGTCCCCACTGATACACACAACAGACTGTAGAAATGAGGAATCGAGGCAAACTGACACGCACATGATTTAAACATTACAGGATTAAAGTACATCACTAAAGTACAAATGAACACAGTCCCAGTTCAGTCCAAGTCTGTGAATTCTTCATTAAAGTGAGGAATTCAATCATCAAATACACAGTAAAGAGAAGTTCTCTCCTGCCAGAAATTATGTCAAAGGAACACATTACAGAAACACAATTCCATTGCTATAACAAAATCCACACAAGACTGCAATATCCTTTAAATCTCTCCTGTAAGATAACGAATGTCTCTATACATCAGTAGCACGCGCTGTTGTGTTCTGCTGAACACAATATCAGTTGAATCTTTCATTACTGGTATTGAAACTTTTCTGGTATTGAAAAATTGGTACATCTCACGTTTGTGTCACTCTGGTTTCCTCACACAGCTTCAGTACACAACATGTCTTTGCTGTCAGGCAAACAACAACCTGACAAAAGCTGAAACATTTGTACTTCAAGCACATGCCTGTGAAAGATTGTGCTGATGTACTGTACGCTGCTTCAACCCTAAACATGATTGTCTTCTGTCTACAGTTAAATATTATCAGCTATTTCATCATTTCATCTAATAAATAATATGATCAATATTATGAATTAAATGAAAAAATATATGATATATATGATATGATGCTCTCTGAGGAGGGTTTTGTGTGGCATGCGTTTCGGTTAATGCAGAAACAACGTCCTCCTATGGCCAATAAATATTGTTTCCGTGTGTAGCAAATGTTACGCACATTCCAACTACGTCCACTAGATGTCAGCAAACTCACGTGTGAGCGTTAAATAACAGCGAACCAAACAGCAGCTCTGGTAAATGAAAGCAAGCGCTGTATAATCATAAGCTTTCCTGTAACTCAGTGGTTAGAGCATGGCATTAACAACGCCAAGGTCATGGGTTCGATCACAGGGATTGCACATACTTAAAAGTACAATGAATGTAAGTCGCTTTGGATAAAAGCGTCTGCCAAATGCATAAATGTAAATGTATCAAAACATGTCACTTCGGATTCAGACGCTGTCTGTGTGTTAAACTGAAGGCAACATATCCACAGTTAATGCGATCTGTTTATTCTCTGTTTATACATTTATGACGTTATTGACATGTGATAATAGATATGAATATGTTGTCTTATTAACATAAATGCATTTGACAGACGCTTTTATCTAAAGTGACTTACAGCGCTTTTAATCAGGGATTCGAACCTTTAGTTGTAACAACCTTTAGTTACAATTAGTTGAGCTACAGAAACACTATTTGTAGAACATCGTTACACGGTGCAAACGGCATTCACTTTAAAAGGTGAGTGTTTCTGAGCAATCGCGTGTCGAGTGAAGTAACGGCAGCAGGCAGAGCTCTTGACTCTGTCATCCGCTGATCAGGGTGTGAGGGCGGGCGGGGTTCAGGACGGACACACGCTGTGGCTCTGAGCGCCAGACACACGAACAGCATCATGACTGCGAGCACATACGACGTGATTGTGATTGGCGGAGGCATTTCAGGTTAGTGTGATGAAAACAGCGTCTTAAAACTCTTCATTATCTCTCCTAAAAACTTCCTATCACTGCAGCTCACAGGCGATTTTACAGTTCGAATAATAAAAGTGCACGATCGGCTTTGACCTGTTTGTTTTTAAAAAGCCATTGCGACTTATTATTATAGTTGCGTTATAAATAAAGAATGATGCGTTTAACCGTGTTTTAGATGATAGCGAGTGAATTCATCACGTATTGTTTGTGTCCATCATATGTATGAGAATACTGGAGTATTAGTGGTTATAATATAAATAGAGTATAAATAGGGTGATTTGCTGTTTTCATTGAATTGTGTTGTCGTCATGATAAACAGAGAGAGCAACTTACTGAATGAAATACTTCAGGTATAAGAACAGCATTCTAAGAACCAGAACCAGATAGAAAACAGATTTAAAATGATTTGATCTTCATACAGATCATTTTATATTTCATGAAAATATGTTATATTGTTCATTCTAAGAGGTGTATCTGTCCAAGCTTTAAACATGGGCAGACCCGACTAACAATTTTACTTTTTTAAACGTTCTTCAACATTCAACATTAATGCTAAACTTTGTTAAATTCTGTCACTTTTTAAAACAATCCACTAACAGTCTTGTAGCACCACAAGAACTTTGATTTCCTCTCATGTTTCTTCTTTCTCTTCCCAGCTATAAAACGACAGTAAAACACATTTCTTTTATCACACGCCTCTGTTGGCTAAATGTCTCACAAAGTAAAAAGATACACTTTGAAATGAAAGTGTAAGTATATAAAACTCTGCTGTTGGGTTTGTCTTGCAGAATAGATGAGAAATGAGCCGCTTGCCAAAACTGACAGACTAACATTTAAATGAAGAAATTGCTGGAGGGATGAAGAGCAGATTTAAAGGTGCCCAGTGTCACCTCCAGTTTTCAGTTTGGTGGCTGTTAATGTGATCTGCAGTGACGATCACAGCTGACAGAATGTGATTCCTCTTGCTCTGTTATTTTAGGTTTTATCAGGGTTTGTTAGTATGCAAGCAAAGCAATAGGATTTAGATTGTAGGATTAATATTAAGGAAGATTTGTAATGTGATATTGTTCCAGAAGTGATTTTTTGGAAACTCTAGGTTAATTGTCATAAGGATAAATTAAACACTTTTCAGTCCTGTTGCCCTATTGGTCAGTTAAAACAGTGTGCTGTACACTTCATTGTGCAGTCAGAGAGGAGTGTGTTTCTGATCGTATGAAACAAACAGCACTGCTCTAAGATATGCTGTGATTTACTGTCTTTATAAAAGCTAACCTTGTTATGTGTGTCAGTTAGAGCAGCAGTGCACAGCAGACATTTGTTTCCAGGCAACAGAGGGAGGTCATTGCTATAGATTTAGCTTTGCCGGGACATCTGCATCTTTGGCCTCTTGAACTGAATCCTGAATATTTGGGAATATTTACACTTACATTTACGCATTAGAGTTCAATCCCATGACCAACGCCATGCTAACCACTGAGCTACAGGAAAGCTGAAGATTCTCCAGTTTCTGTTCCTGAAGGTCCAAAGGGAGCTAATCAAGTTCTTCAGGACTGACAGAAAATCCAGACAGGTGTGTTGGAGAGGACTGGAGATAAACTCTGCATCTCTGTGGACCTCCAGGAACATGAATTGGAGATAAGAAAACAAGGAAACAATAGAATTGTAATAATTATTTTCACAGATCAATGCAGTAAATTTTTTCCCCTGTGATATTACACCTGTCCTGTAAGATCACATGACCTGTGTGCCAGTTTCATTCTCCTGCGGTCGACAGGTTTAAGTGCGGCCAAGCTGCTGGTGGAGAGCGGCTTGAACCCTGTGCTCCTGGAGGCCAGAAACCGGGTGGGTGGAAGAACATACACCATTCAGGTAAGACGGTTCATGTCACACCTGCTATTAAAATCTGTCTCAGAACATGTTTGAAGTGATCCAATCACAAAACGCTTTGCTCATTGTTTACATCTACCTGTTTTTAGCACTGTACATACAGTCATACACATTTTTAAATGAAGAATGTTTATGTTTGTGTGAACGATTCATGTAACACCACAGGATCTGGTTTCACATGCGTGATGAATACAAATTTCAAATGCTTTCAGAATAAGGAGACCAGATGGGTGGATCTGGGTGGGGCGTATATTGGGCCCACTCAGAACCGAATCCTGAGGCTGGCCAGACAGTACGGGGTGAAGACGTACAAAGTTAACGAACAGGAGTCTCTGGTTCACTATGTAAAGGTAAACCATGATGAAGGTCTGCACACAAAGCCAGCTCTCCTCACCTCAGAGCTTCAGCTGATAAAGTCAGAGCTGAGACTGGCTCACACAGCTGAATGGGGTTGAGTCCCTCTTTCACATAAGTGTGCTGATCTGGAGTCTGTAGATGCCAATCTCTGCCTGAAGTCTGTAATACAGTTTCAGCCGAGTGAGTAACAAAAGCAGAACTCAAGAAACCAGCCCTCCTCATTCCTCATACCTAATCTGAGGAGATGCATGGCTGCCTTTAGCGCATGCACATTGCATGACCTGATTACATTTGGCTGCCGTGTCTCTTCTCCAGTGTTTGTATTTTCTGTCTCATTGTTTGTAGCGGAGACATGATAAGTAGCAGTGTGAGGTTAGTGGTGTTGTGAAGATTTACATTCAGTCTTAAAGGCTATGATAAGAGATGCTCTCCATCTCTTCTCCTCACTTCCGTTGCCATGGGAACAGATCTGTTACTGAATGATGAGTGATCTAATGTCCTGTTTCATTGTTCTAGCAGACTCACAGATGATATGAAATCTCACACTCCTTCATTCCTCATGTTTTGTCAATGGGATCTTTTGGATGTCAAACATAAAAATAAAAATGTACATTTTACAAATAACCTCATATTTTCACCCTTTAATTTTTTTAATATGTTCCTTTGATCTAATGAAAATGTAATAGGTAGATATTATTGTAGCTTTATTCAGCATGTTTTCCTGTTGTGTTTTCCTGTCATGTTACTCAGATCTCTGAGAGAAATGCTGAAGTCACACTGAAAGATCATAAATTGTATAAGAATTATGCAGGAGGATTTTAACAGTAAGACCGATCACTTCACTGAGATTCAACACAAATTTAAAGACTCCGACAGAAGTGATACAGTGATAATGATGGTGGCTTTGATTACGTCAGCAATGAAAAACATAACAACTGTTTCATCTTTCCAAGGGGAAGTCATATCCATTTAAAGGGCCTTTCCCTCCAGTGTGGAACCCTCTGGTCTACCTGGATTACAACAGCCTCTGGAGGACAATAGACAAGATGGGGATGGAGGTACATTCATAATAATTTAGTGAAACAAGAAAATATTATTCAGTATTAACAAAAGACATGATAAAACTTGAATATAGCTAGTCCAGTCTGGTCTGAGAAAAGACCTCTAAGAAAGCTGGTCAACCTGAAAGAGCAGCAGGACTAGCATACACCAGATCATCTGTTAGCTTGTTCAGCTGGTAAAGTAAATAATCAAAGTAAATGTGGCTTCAGATTCCAAAGGAAGCTCCATGGAGGGCTCCTCATGCTGAAGAATGGGACAAAATGACCATGAAGGAACTCTTTGACAAGATTTGCTGGACCAGGTACAGAGACACAACGCACGAAAGAAGCTGTTTAAATGAAGCTTATGAGCTGTTGATGACATATGCTCTTCGCCCCCGCTGATGGCTGACAGAGCTGCTCGCCGCTTCGCTACTCTGTTTGTGAATGTAAACGTGACGTCAGAGCCTCACGAGGTGTCTGCTCTCTGGTTCCTGTGGTACATCAAGCAGTGTGGAGGTATCATGAGAATCTTCTCCACCACCAATGGAGGACAGGTATCTGTCTGTCTGTCAGTCAGTCTGTCTCTCTCTCGAGTGTGTTACTCTATAGATTGTTCATAGCAACTGCAGTGCTGTTGCGAGATGTGTTATCTCAGTTAGTTCATTAAACAGCTGCATGCTGACAGAGGAGCACCTCCCCAACATGACAGCGTGTGTGTTTGCACAGTAGCGTTTGTGTTTTCCATGACTTAATCACCACACCAGCATGTGTGTTTACAGTATAATCAACATCTGTGAGAGATAGAGAGAGAGAGAGAGAGAGAGAGAGAGAGAGGGGAACAGGAAGCTGAGGAAGCAGATGTTTGGGAGGACTCAAGCTGTAACTGGTTAATCAAATGTTCCTGCCAGCTGCAGTAGTCATTCTCATCATCTTTAGCTCTTATTAGTTAACCACAGCGCTACAAGTCAGAACTACAGAGAAAGCAAAAAAAAGGTCTGTTGAAGCAGATTTTTATGTCCTAAATACAGAAGCTGTAACTCACCCAAAATATATATTCATATGATATTTCAAATCCACACTCTTCTCTACTCAATTAAAGCGTCTATTTATCAGGCCCTGTCATACAGTATGAAGAGGCTGTAAAAGTCAAGACTCCTGTCTGCTATATTCTAAGTGCTCTGCAATGATACAATAGCTTTCAAGATGAACTGACAGACATTTGTCATTAGTCACTGTGTCAACTGTAGCTGTCAAACATGATTTGTGCTTCTCATATTCAAATCTGGTGTGATGTCAGGTCTGACATCAAAGATTGGAAACAATTAAAAGCCACTATATCTGAAGCACATTTATAGCAGGAGTGTCCAAGCTAATGTTTTTTGTGATAACGTGTGTCATCTGATGCTACTACTGAGATTGTGAATTACCAGCACTCTCTCCACCCTCAATACCACGACTGAGGTGAGACCCTTGAGCAAGGCACCGAACCCCCAACTGCTCCCCGGGCGCCGCAGCAATGGCTGCCCACTGCTCCGGGTGTGTGTTCACGGTGTGTGTGTGTTCACTACTGTGTGTGTGTGTGTGTGTGTGCGCGCACTTGGATGGGTTAAATGCAGAGCACAATTTCCGAGTATGGGTCACCATACTTGGCCTCACGTCACGTCATGTCATGTCCTTTCCTTTCCTAAATAATGACACATTTAAATGGAAAGAATTTAGTTAGTGTTACATTGATAACACATTATCACAGTGTTTATTAAGGACAAGTCATGGCCTGTGCAATACTGTTTTCTTTCTCTCATATGTATTTCTGACAGTGTCTGAAAAGGTGCTCTGTGAACAATATTACCACACAATAAATTCATTATTGTAAGTTTCTGTGAGATACAGAGACACCTGTTGGTGAATAATTGAATTGCAAAGATGTGAAGATTGAAATAATTCTACTGGAAATATATAGAATCATGATAAATGGAACAATAGGACAAAATAATAATAGAAATAATACAACAAAATGGAGCACTTGACCGTTAAGTCTGTTTCCTGTTCCCCTGTATGACAGGAGCGCAAGTTTGCTGGAGGCTCTAGTCAAATCAGTGAGGCGATGGCCAGAGAACTGGGTGACCGTGTGAAGCTGGAGAGAGCCGTTCACAGCATCGACCAGACTGAAGACCTAGTGGTTGTCAAGACAGCCCTAAAGGAAATATACAAGGTAAGAGGATGCACAAAAGCCAGACACTCAAGTGAATTCTCTTCTTAGCAAAGGTGTTGTTGTCTTTAGTGCTTGATTCAGTTGTCACATTAAAATGCAGTCAAGTTGCATTGCATTGTGGGATGCAGCCTCACGCACACAGTATTATTGTGTGAGATCAGTAACAACTGATAAATGTCTCCAGAGCAGAATTATGTTGAAATCTGATGCTGAATGAACTCATTTGAAAGAAAGAACTGGCACTTGTTTTTCTTTGTTTGACTTCAGCATATGTTAAGAAAAGTACATAAAGTAACTTGCAATTTCATGTCTCAACCTGAGATGGTGAAAAGTCCCAGTTTGAGTGTGTAATATAATAGACAACAACATACTGAAATACCTTTAGCTTGTTTTTACCATCTCTCTCTGTTCTCACAGGCCAAATACGTCATACTTGCTATACCGCCAGCAATGAACCTGAAGATTCATTTTAACCCTGAGCTGCCCCCTCTGAGAAACCAGCTCATTCATAGAGTGCCCATGGGCTCAGTCATCAAATGCATGGTGTACTACAAGGAGAACTTCTGGAGGAAGATGGGTCTGTACATGTTCACTATCTAGTGGACATCACATGATTTTTGATGCAGCCCTGTTTTGAGTCGGGCTGTTTTGTGTTCTTTTACAGGATACTGTGGCAGTATGGTGATCGAGGACGAGGAAGCACCTATCAGCCTCACACTGGATGACACTAAACCTGATGGCTCTGTGCCGGCTATAATGGGGTAAATAAAGCTTTTGACTGTAGGATGGTACCGTAAGTAACTAACAATCTTGCAGTAGCCAGTGTGAGAACAGAGAGCTTTTCTCGTTTCAGTTTCATTCTAGCAAGAAAATCCAGGAGGCTTGCGGATCTGACAAAGGAAGAGAGGTAGATTTCCTATATTTTTCATATTGCTAAAATAGATGACTGTATTTTTAGAAAATACAGAAATATTGTGCTCAGCTTGTCGTGAATGTATCTCACCAACAATTTCAGAAAGAGAAGAATCTGTGAGATTTATTCTCGTGTGCTGGACTCAGAGGAAGCGCTTTCTGTGAGTTCCACCAATAACAATAATTCAAACAAAGGTTTACAATAACTAAATGTTTTAATAATGTTTTCATTCTGTTATGTAGACTTTTATCAGAAATTATAGTGTTTTCATTTGCCAACAAAAAAAGTGACCAACATATGTTGGTTATGTTGTTGGTTATATCCAACATATATATTATATATATGTCAGATATATAATTTTCAGTGTTTAAATATAATAAATGTTTTAAATAAATGTGACAAATTTAAAGCAGCCCATATATCACATTATTTAGCAAGTTATTGCATAGCACATTTTTTTCAATATCATGCAGCTCTAATGGAAAGCTGTTCAACTTCAGGAGATACTGTAACACTTACTGTATCAGTCACTTACTGTATCAGTCACTTACTGTAACACTATCAGTTGTGACATGCGTATTTGACCAATGACATTCAGTTGAGTTTATTCAGAATTGCATCGTGTCTTGTCATGGTGATTAATTGAGCACGTTTAATGGTTCACTGGGTCTCCTCTGGTCTTCAGCCTGTTCACTATGAGGAGAAGAACTGGTGTGAGGATGAATACTCTGGAGGCTGCTACACTGCTTACTTCCCGCCAGGGATCATGACACAGTTTGGCAGGTGGGTTAGTGTGGATGTGTCTTATTACAGCTCAGATGTCTTCCGACTGCTGCCCTGTTTATTTGCAGTGAACAAGAGCATCAGTGAAATGTTTCTCACTGTTCAGGGTCCTGCGGGAGCCGGTGGACAGGCTGTACTTTGCCGGCACTGAGACAGCCACTGAGTGGAGCGGTTATATGGAGGGGGCTGTACAGGCAGGAGAGAGAGCAGCTAGAGAGGTGGAGCTCAGATCTGTGTTTTATGTGTGACTGCATGACATTGAAGAAAAATATTCAATATACCATAACTCGCTAAATAATGCAATAGAATAAAGAAACACATATTCAGGCTAATATCTGTAATAATTCTCTAATAATAGATCTTATCATCTGTAACTCAAGTAACTCAAGGTCTCGTAATACTCTGTCCTTCCTTCCTCCAGATTTTGTCTGCAATGGGAAAACTTCATGCAAGTCAGATCTGGCAGTCAGAGCCAGAGTCAGTGGTACGAATTTAACTTACTTTTGAATTATTCACTTAAAAATAAATATTTTTTTTGCAGTCTTATGTTAGTAATGGTCTGAAACCCTGTTCTCAGGATGTCCCAGTCCAGCCGTTTGTCGCCACATTCTGGGAAAGGAACTTGCCATCGGTTGGGGGCTTAATTAAGTTCATGGGCGTGTCCTCTTTCCTGGGTCTTGCCATAGCTGTGGGACTGGCAGCATACAAGAAGGGGCTCCTCCCATTATGCTAAGGCCCCACCCACTATATTCCACATGACCTGGCCTTCATAATTGTGGCATTTGACAGGCTAACCACTGAGTCATGAAACAGACTGGGTATAAGATTGAGTTATTCAGACAGGATTGGCCATGAAAATATAACTGTTAAAGTTACGAAATGGATTATTATTAAAAATGAAATTAAGTGATAATGATGGTGTAATGTGTGTTGATCTTGTAACTGTTTGTGAAGTGTGTCTGTATTGGGGAGCTTCTGCAGTCTTACACAGAGTCTTTTACTGGCTGCTTTAGATGGATTCTAAACAAACAAGCCTCTTTGACAAAGTTCCTATCAGATTATTTGGAAAGATGTTTGTGAGATTCAAATGCCTCCAATGATCCAATATTCAACAAACTTGCTGTTAACTGCAGCAGTTGTATAAGATGAAACCTAATGACATCATTTCTTCCTGACATCATCAGTGACATCACTCCTTCCTGAAGTAGCCACAGGCAAACCAGGGGTGTCAAAATTGGAGGCTGTGCCACTCCTGTTGATTGGACTGCATCTGATTAAAACAGCCTGTTGGAGTCTGATCAGCTGTGATCTTAGTAACACTGTGCTAACTCTGTTGTCTTGACATATTAATATTGCTGTAATGTTTCTGTATTGTGCCTGTCTGTGTGTGCTGACGGACAACACTGTAACCTCGCTCCAGGTCAGAAAGTTCTGATCCTTCTGCTCTAGTAATCAGTCCCCATCATCTGATTTTGTGTCCAATGATCCAGTCCTGTAATTGCATTATTTGATCTTTGTACAGTCAGTGAGTAAGCTGATAATAAAGTGTGTGATTTACTAGCAGTGGGTCGTGCTTGTGTTGTTCTTAGTTTTCTGTCTGTTTTGAGCTGCTGCCCTACACAAGACTCTTCATTAGTGTGAAGTTCTGTTTAGGAGAGAGCAGTCGGCAGGGGAAAGCTCGTTTTACCCCCAGCAGGGGTACATAGCAGTGCGCGATTTTAATTGCTCTTTGCTCTTGTTTCGGCCTCTACTCTCCGGAACGCAAAGAAACATTTGTACGCCTGTGTTTAAAGAGGTTTGTCAGTATGAGCACAAGAGGAAGCCAGTGTGACAGATTACGTCAGCACACAATAGCTCGATGCTGGTCTCTTTCAGTTACACGCTGAATAATCGTCACTGCGCAACAAAAAACGACTTTTATCAGTAAACGTATATGTCTATGGATTTAACACGCAAACACGTGAAATGCAAACAGACTGCATGAGTCAAAGCAATGCCAATTTCAAGAACACAAGAGGTTACAGAAACCAGACACTACTCCCCAGCTAACAGAAATCCTTCTTTAAAAGAGCTCTCAAATTTATCAAAAACGTTTTCGCGGTAACATTAGTGGAACGTTTTACTAACGTTATATACCGCATATCAAAAACGTTATGTCTAAATTGTTAGTGAAACGTTTTGAAAACGTTACGGAATACATGTTCGAATATGGCTCTTAAAACCAAGCAATAACGTTAATACAACATGTAAAAAACCGGGTGGTTTGAACGTCCAAATTACACTGACAGCACGTAATCTTTGGTCCTCATTTACTTCCATAAAGCGTCCTCGTTTTAGCGTCCACTAACCCACGTTCTAATAGGAGAAATACATGCAGGTGACCAGCAGAGGTCGCCACAGGGCTGCAGCACAGATCTGCGTCACTATATTACATGTGACAATAACACAGAGATGTGATCCATCTCACCCTTGTGTTATCAGCCATAACTTGTGAACATAAAGCTTTTGTACCAGCATTTCACCAACCCCTCGTTTACAGCTTACTAATGCAGAACAGCTGATGTCAGGTAGTTTGATAGCTGAAGCTAACAGATAAGCCCATATGTTGCTCTTATTGTTCGTTTGGTTTGTTGTGTTCTAGGCGGCCATGAGAAAACAAGCAGGGCAGCTCTTCTTGATTTGGCAAGAAAAAAGCAATACATAGACAACTACATAGAAAAGCCCAATGCAGGTAAGAGCTTCCATTAAACATCAACTATTTCCTCTCTGTTCATGTACAGAACACGTGCATACTGACCAATCATCTCTTTAATGTGCGACTGAAGTAAAAGTGTGTTTACCTGTGCTAATGAGACAAGCTTGCAGAGTTGTTTGATAAAGCTGTGATCCTGCTGGGAAACAGAGGTGTGCTCCTGATGTGTGATGTCATATGAACATGAGGCATCATGGGAAATGTTCACAATTAATAATAAACAATCTGTTCTGTGCACATAAAATGCATCAGTGAGTCAAACATTTGCAGAAGACATGTCAAACAACGTAAAATAACGACTTTGTGGATAAATGGTTACTTAGCACTATGTACAACAAATGCTAGCGTTGCTGTTTTGTTTTTCCCGTGATGACATTTTGTAATCATCAGGCAACAAATTAATATCTAGAAACGATATTGTTTAAAGCAGGAGATGCCTAGTAAGAATGTTACACCACTGGTTGTCAGTGGGTATGGCTGGTAACGTCTCTGTCGAGTGAAACAGAAGTTCTGAGCTGTCATGTGTCTGTGTAAAGGCAGGTAATAGTGACCTGTGCTGTCTGGCTCAAATAACCCACAGCTCTGACTGCAGCACTTTCACTAATAGTTTCTGTGGGTCTGATGCTCCTGACCACACAGTCACAGATGAAGACTTTCTTTAGCACCGCCCACAGAGATGTGTTACTTAGCTTACGTTTTAAACCAGCTTGCCTTTTATATCAGCATGTTGTTGTTCCTTGTTCCTTTTACATGATTATGATTTATTTAATGATTATTGTGTAAATATTGTAAAGATTTGAACGAGATCTCACATGTGTACTGTTAATTGTGTTCAGACCCACAGCAGAAAAACATGACATCACATTTATCATAATGGTGAAATACAATAATAAAGCCAATACATTTGGTTATAATATGAAGCAGCTTACATAACCCACAGCACTTACGCTTTACAAAATAGAAGAACTATGTTTTCCAAAACTGTAAACTTATCCAATTCAGTTAACCATAAAATGGACACTGTGTTACAAGTTACAAGTGTTTATTGTCATTTCAGCCATATACAAGTACACAGTGAAACGAGACAACGTTTCAGACAAGACAAATACTAAACAAACACTAAACAAACACTGAACATCACAGACATACAGGGCTACATAATTTAAACAAAGTATATACATAAAGTGCACAAGTGCAAAATGAGTACAGACAGTACATGACATTTGTACAGATTGTAAACATAGTGTTTCAAGTGTAAACATTAGTATATATGGTTTGGCAGCCAGATGTGCAAATAGACTCTATGACTCTTAAGTCTCAGATTCTATGACTCTAAGGTTATGCTATCTGGTGAAACGATCACAACAGCTTTATCAACATGTTACAAAGTTATATAAATATAAGTTATAGAAAGATTTACAAATTGTTATTGTAAGCTATACTAATATTACCCAGATATACAGAAGAAACAGTTTTACTCTTAACATGTTGAAAATAGTCAGCGTGATGACACATGCTCGGCTGTCCTCTAGGGGGCGGAACACACTTCCGGCTTCTGAACGCCCTCATTTCTTCATCCGTCCCTCGCGCTTCCTCTTTCCGTCAGCGGGTTCAGGTATGAGGAGAAGCGTTCGGTGTCTCTGCTCCATCTGATTAAAATCACTGTTTTAACTTCACCATCCACCTGTACAGCAGTTGCTGTGATGGTCACACAGTGTTCAAGCATGTGTCTGTGGTCCTCAGAGGCGTCCAGATCTTATGTGAACGTGATCTTTAGCATCGATGTGATGATAGTGGACGCGGGCGCTGCGCAGTCGCTGTTCATTAAACATTGTTCTATTCACGTAACATGAACGTATTTATGAATGTGATGTTATATATTCATGTAAGCACCGTCGAGCGAGCATCATTCTCAGATAGATGAACAAGTCCTCTGTACTGTTTGACTTGGTGGTGCAGAACACTCGTGTCATGCAGATACTGAAGCAGTTGTCACGATTAGCCGCATGTTCATTTACGAGTTTGCCGTCAGATGATAATGTGTTAGGAGTACTTTGTATGTTGTTTTAACTCGTGTATGTTGGCGTGTTGTGAAGTTACAGAGCAGGAAATACAAACAGTAATAAGAAATGTCTTCCCAATTAAAGTGATGTGGTAATGACGTGTCACTGTTATTGGGTGTTTGTTGGCACAGACCACAATGGGACGCGTGATAAGGGGACAGAGAAAAGGTGCGGGCTCCGTTTTCAAAGCCCATGTCAAGCACAGGAAAGGTCCCGCTAAACTCCGTCACATTGACTTCGCTGAACGCCATGGATACATCAAGGGAATCGTGAAGGTAAAATTGTGGACGATTTGAAAGATTGCAACATTGACTGCAGTCATCAGTTGACTGAAGCAGAAACGCGTTTCTCCTGCAGGACATTATTCACGACCCGGGCCGCGGCGCACCTCTGGCTAAAGTCGCGTTCCGTGACCCATACAGGTTCAAGAAAAGAACCGAACTGTTCATTGCAGCTGAGGGAATCCACACTGGACAGTTCATCTACTGTGGCAAGAAGGGTAAAGAAAAATGGAGTAACTTTCAGTACAGAATAAACATGCGTGTATGTGCTGATCAGCGGCTTTTGCTTGCACGTTACAGCTCAGTTGAACATTGGTAATGTTCTCCCTGTTGGTGTCATGCCTGAGGGAACCATTGTCTGCTGTCTGGAGGAGAAGCCTGGAGACAGAGGCAAACTTGCTCGTGCATCAGGAAACTACGCCACAGTCATCTCCCACAACCCTGAGACCAAGAAATCCAGAGTGAAGCTTCCTTCAGGGTCCAAAAAGGTCATTTCTTCTGCAAACAGAGCTGTTGTTGGTAAGAACTTAAGATATTGATACTTAATCAACAGGTTTTAACTTTATTGCTGCGTTGCATATTTCTGAATCATTTTATTGTTTTTAAAGTTTGGTGGTGCTGCTTCAATCTTTTCATTTGAACGTGTTTGTATGAGGTAACGATTGAAGATTTTTCGGACTGTATTCAGAAGTGATGTTTCTGTACGAGATGTTGGTCTTTACAGGCACAGGTGAATGTGTGTTGTCTGTGTAAAATGTATTGAGTTACTGTCTGGTTTCAAGGTGTTGTTGCTGGTGGTGGTCGTATAGACAAACCCATCCTGAAGGCAGGACGTGCGTATCACAAGTACAAGGCCAAGAGAAACTGCTGGCCTCGTGTCCGTGGTGTGGCTATGAATGTAAGCAAACAGCTGATGATTTCCAGTTGTTCTGATTATTCGTTTACTGTAAGATACAATTCTGTGGGGGTTTTACATCTGATCTAACCTGTTTTCTTCTGCAGCCCGTTGAGCATCCCTTCGGTGGTGGTAACCATCAGCATATTGGCAAACCCTCGACGATCAGGAGGGACGCACCTGCTGGACGCAAGGTCGGTCTCATCGCTGCCCGTCGTACTGGCAGACTGCGTGGAACAAAGACAGTCCAGGACAAAGAAAACTAATCCGTATCTTCATAATAAAATGTGTCGCAACAAATTTCATTTGTCTCCTGTTATTCAGTCATCGTTACTTCTGCGTTAACTGCCAAACGTCACATGTATGTTGTGTATTAACAACACGTAAACTAAAAAGTACAAACTAATTGCAAGCACACTTGATAGTCTTGTGCATGACACACACAGTATCTGTGGGATTTTACTTCTGTATGGAAACAAATGCTAAGATGACTGTAAATATGACAGGTGTCACATATCAGTACAGTACACTACAGTAAAACAAGACTGTAGTTTGTGATTTTCATTATCTCCAGTTTCATCATACGGAAATAAAAACCAGTCACCAATCAGACCTCTAAACAGAGCACAAAACAAACCCAATCGCTGTGTAGCGCACAGCATATAAACTAAAGATAAATGTAATGAATTCAAATCCTGTCTGAGAGCTGTAGCCGTACCTGTACAGAGATGAGCAGATAGACCAAAGGTTTAAAGAAAACGACTGAATTTAACCTGGTCCTGCACGTAATGTCATCAAGGCCGCTACAGAACTAGAAAATGGACAATTTTTGTTTCCCAATATTGAAATTAGTGCTAGTTGTATTTATATTTGTTTGTACGGTGTGTATAAACAAACCATAACATCACTGTTTATGTGATGAAAAATTAAACAGACTTATCAAGCAAACAAGCAATTGTGAACATCAGTTTGTTTCTAAAGGGGTTCTAGAATTCAGGGTAAAAATGACTGAAACTCTAAACTCTGAGCATGTCATTTTGTGAAACATACTTTGATCTTGGTGATTTTAAATGTGTTCTAAAACATACAGGAATATTGTGACCTAAAAAATGAAGCTTCTAAGAGGATGTCATACCTGACACACCACCACGCAGCTGTGATCATAGTTTGTGGTCAGGTGGACTGTGTTTATGATGAACAGGAACAGTACATTTATAATATCTTGCAGCTCTGCATTATAACAACAAAGAGTTTTCTCCTTTCTTTGTCTTTATTCTTGAAGGGCGCAATGCTTTTCTCTAATATTTCTGTGCACAAAAACCTCACAAAGTGAATGTCAACATTGTGACTGTGGCTTCAGAATTCAACGTCACAGCATGGCCAAAACAAAAGTCGGCAAAAAATAGGGCGAAGAACTCTGTACAATCAATAATCTTTAAAAATAACAAGGACAAAAAATGTTCGTCTTAAATCAAATTCTATTTTCTCTTTTAGTGAAATACAACAAAAATTCTATAAAATAAAACAGCAAAATATTTAAATATATGATGGGCAGAATATTTTCATTTGCAGTATTTGGTATTTTTTCAACAAAATCCAGGAAAAAAGAATTCAAGTTACCAATTAAATACAGTATCTACTGACATTTACTCCTTTATCCAAGAGACTTTAAGTGAAGCTGCAACATGACTACCCAGCAGGTATTTTATTCTACAACCCTGCTTTTAAATGGAGGCCGCAGACTCAGCTTCCATTGGAGTACACAGATGTAAACAGGGATCATGAAGTCAGCCACATTGGTCATTTGTCTAGCACAAGGTTCCGCCAAGGAGAGACAAATGAGCAAACAAACTTCAGTCCATTAATGTGCCAGAAAATCTGGCACAGCAAACTGTTGCATATAATTTCTCTTTTAAAATTTCTATAGTTGAAAACTAAGTAGTTTGTCCCACTGAAAAGCAACAGCCAAATATTTATCCGAGGAAACGTGTGCAATTGTAAAGCCCCTCATTTCTTACATCGCTTTGAAAACATCAAACCATCATATGGAGGGGGCGGGGTCAACAAATGAGCTCTTCTGAACAGTAGTGGAGAACTGAATCACAGAACCTCTCTTCAGCTGTACTAGTATGATGTGAAGCCATGCTAAGATGTTACAGCGTGTTAGCTGAAGCCTTCAAATGACGGAAATTATTATCAGAAGAAAAAAGGCAATAGGAATTTCCAGAATAAAGTTGCAACACCTCTTTCACATCAACTAAACGTAATCACCCAACCGTCCAAGCACCCACGTTATGGCCAACTCTTGCTCACTGGTGTCGTAACCGGGTTGAGCTTTGATGTGAATTTAATGTAATGCTCAAAAGCAGAATGACCCAAACGTACTGTTGAGCAGAGGTGAAAAGTTTGTTGTCTTTCACTGTTGTATTTGCAACTTTTTCGTTGTTGTTTTTTGCCATTCGTAAACCTGCGGTCTCTGAACAGCCTCAGGTGCCGTTTATTTGAACAGTCAAAACATTAACATAGTATGTACAACTCTGTCATAAGACAAGTGTATCAGGCCCATTTATTACAAACAATAAGCACAGTCCACTGCAGGTTAGACTTCTAAGAGTTAACGCTGCAGAGCAGACGTGAGCAGGCTCCACTCCAGGGTTAGAAACAGAGGGAAGCTTAATGTTCTGGAGACACAGGCTCTGGAGTGGAGCCATATGGACGGGCCTGGACTTGCACTGGGTTCCAGGATCTCGCTTGAGAACTCTGATGGAGGACAGTGGGAGAACACAGCATTAGTCTTTAGTCTGGCTAGGTGGCACATCTTCAGAGGGTTCCCAGTTCTCCTGTGCTGGCGGACCTGGACACAGAGGATTGTTGACGTGTTGTGCTGCAGGGCCAGTGTATGGCTGAGGGTGTGGGAGGTTATTCTGCTGAAATTCAAAAGATAATCAAAAAGATTTTATGATGATCAAGTTCATTATAGCATTACAGTTTGATTTAAGATTAGTTGCATCTAATTATGCATAATTTACAGTTATTACTAAAGTGTATGTAACATGTGACAAAGACACTGTAAAATAAACCCTACATGAATGCTTAATGAATTCTGCAGTGCGCCGTGTTTGGATGCTATTGCATAAGTCAAATGTATGTTTAATGCATTTCACAAATTGTCTAGGAAGTACCTGCTGACATTTAGTGCCTTGAGAATGAGGGTAGAGAGAGGTGTCCTCCGGCGGAGAAGATTCCGGATTATCCCGACCTTCCTGATCATCAGGCTCCTACAAACAATCATCATTCCAGAGTTAGTACACGACACGATACAGATCATACATCACAATCATCCAGTAGACTCGTTACAATCATCATTCCAGAGTTAGTACACGACAC
>JAZGTJ010004794.1:8915-29583 GCA_036877575.1 Botia almorhae
CAATAGACTTAAATTGAAGGAGGGTAGAAAAGACTTGGGGTAGGATCTGTTAGCCAAAATGCCATAGTAAACAATACATAGTTCTTTATTTATATGTCTTTATGTGCTCTACCAATCCGCACAATGTCCACAATACGGTAAAAATACTGTCTATAAAAAGCAGGATGTTTGGTTTAGGATACAACAGATATAGTTTTAGAATCTAGGCTTAGGAAATGCATTGTGTAGCCTCATTTTTAAATAATGAGGCTGTTTTGAAAATAGCACAACATTCTAACGTGTGGCATAGGTAATCCAATTCAGTATTTCAGTGTTCTACAATAGCATAGTTCCTTCAAAAGACCCATAAAAGCTTGTGCACACGGGTATCCCCCACCCGTGCTTTGGTGTAGATACTTAATTTTACAACTCAAAACAGATAAGGTTGTTGTGAAAGTTCCTCTGGATTTCTCAGAAGCAACTGTGGTAATAACAGACACATCTCATTATTTCTGATCGCTCCTGACAGTGGCGTTTACAAACGTTTGAAGTCGGCAGCGCTCCCGCTGTTATCTAAAACTAGACGCCTACAGACACTCTCACCATGGGGCATCTGGACTGGTGGCATTCGGCGGCTCTCAGCTCACTGTTCTGTGCTGGGCCTCTTAAAGAGATTAATACTTAGCTAAGAATCCGTAGAAAGTTTAGGAAATATTCAGTAACAGCAGCAGAATTCTGTCCTGTGTAAAACGTCAGGTGACAGCAGCAAGACTTGGTTTAAGAAATTAATACAAATAAACTTTGAAATCAGCTAGATAAATCCCACAAACCTTTAACACTGTTGTTTAACTGTGGTCCAAATGTCTAAAGCAAATAGTGAAAATGTTTGTATTTTGCAGTTAATACATTTTTAATCAATTTAGTTTACATTTTTCCATCACAAAGATAATATTAAAGAAAATAGGATTTGTCCCACTTTTACTTTAAAATACAAACTTTTTATCTTGGATTTTTTTTTCTTTATTTCAACATTTAAATCCCAGATTTTTAATGTATGCTCAGACTTTTGTAGCCCAAAATGCATTTCACTGTTTTGAAAGTCTGATGAAAGTATGAAAGTGTGGTGAGTACTTGGTAGTTTAAAGGTTGAACAACAGTGCCCCCCTGAGATAACAAACTTGTTTGTGTCATTACAACATGACCTATTAACTTTGACCTATTTGATTTGTTTTTATAATTTCATTAATGTCATTGCCTTTTACCAATGCAGCTTAGCTAAGTATAATGCAAGATAATGCAAATAATATGATTAAATATAGTTGAATCCTTCCAATACCAATCCTTCTTTCTCAAACGTTCACATGGTGTAGCAGGTTACTTAAGAATTGAGTCACTTTGACTCCAGAGTCTTATAAAAAGCTTGATTATGTGCCTTATTAAGTGTCTTCGAATAGACTGCACACAGAGGCAGAAGCTTTCAGCAGTCTCACTAATAAGCAGCTTTCAGGACACAATAAAGCATTGTCTCCTGCCTCCCTCTCTACGGAAGGAAGTGAACGAAGGAAACAGAAAACCAGGGGCTGTATGAATCAAAGCAATCATCAGAGAGATGCAGTCTGGGGTCAGGATCTGTTGCCCTATAGCTATGGTGACAGAGATAAGACATGTTTTTTCTGTGATAATGTGAGCATATGTGTGCTGTCTAAGCGCTAATCCTGGTTTTCAGTTAACTCATAGAATGATCTTTGTTTTCTGTAAGAACATATTTATAAACTATAATAACAATTTTGCATTTTTTAAATTAAACAATGGCAGAATGTTTGGGAAACTAATCATTGGTTTCCCAAATTAATCAACCTGTTTAGAATCAATCATTAGTGACGTTTGTGTTATTGATATTAATGTTATGGTGATTATAATATTCTGCTTTATACCATTTGAGCTACAAATGTGGATAACTCCTCAAATCATGCAGAATTTGTTAGAACAGGTGCGGCAGAAGAGGTAGGGGGTTCTTTTGATTTGGGCCAGAAAACAAACACCCTAGCAACCATAAAGCAATGCATTGGCAATCACTCAATGCCCTATAGCACGAAGGCAAGAACCACTTTCAGACAATGTAAACATGGTTATTTGATGTAGAAGTTACTCTTTGCTTTAAAAGATCTATGTACTTTTGATGAATTTGTGAGGGAACCAAAACAATAAATAAACACAAAAAAAACACAGTCAGGACACAGAAACACTGACACATATTAATCAGTTGCTGGTTGTCTGCAGATGTCTCACTGTCTCTGCCACTGTGTCCATACACACTCTTGTGGCACCTTGCACCTGCAGAGGGTCCCTAACTCCCACCGTCTCTCCAATCAGATCAATGTGTCTTCTTCCTCATGCGTCACAGGCCTCTGGAGGAGGGACATTGTCTGGTGCGATATCGCCTCTTTGGCAGCATACTAAAGCCTGAGGCCTGTCTGCACTTAATGGGTCCTCGGTCTTACAGCCCCCCTTTTGCCTCATCTCAGACAGTTTGGCATGTCTGGAGTCCAGACCAGTGTGTGAGGAAGCAGTAATCCGAGTTAAGTGTGCCTAAGAGGACCCTCTTTAAGGGCACAAGCCACACAGAGGTGGCATTCGGGAAGCACATTGTCTGTGTCACATTTTGGCAAGCGTGTGATGTGTCCATGCTAGAAATTCGCTTCCAAAACGAGAATCAAGAGTCTTTTTAAATACAACAATAAATCTCTGATAAGTCAGGGCCATGGATACAAACAGTATGCAATTTCAGGTTCATCCTGTGACCATTTAATTCATGTCAAATTCAATCTAATATTCGATCGCTGACTTTGCAGTTTCAAAACTAAGGGTCTGGATACTGTTCTTTAAACAATACACAACAAAGAGAAAACCAAAGTATCTTACAATTTGTGTTGTAAGTTGACTCCCGTCGCTAAACCTTAAAAGGTTTTCTGTAACTAAGCCACTGACACCGGACTCCTAATGCATGGAGATTATTAAACAGTGCTAAATTAGCAAGTGGAAGTATTGAGAAATTATAGTTCAGTGAAAGTATATTATTGGAACTGCATATTTTAACCAATAAAAAGACAATTTTTTTTTTTTATTCAGCCAAAAGCAAACCTGTGTTAAAGTGAAAAAGTGTCCTCATTGAATTTTGAAACTTGAAATTAAAACGTACGTATTTAAAAGTAAAAATACGTTTGAAAGAGCAGTTGACATTTTCTAATTTTGATGCACAAACTGTACAATGCAACCTCAATCACAATTTTCCTGACATCCTGACTAAAACAAATCCCATAAAATGATTAAGCCTTCAGACCATTCAAAACTCTTGAAATGATCACTGACTATGTTTGTACTTATGTTTGTACTTGTCGAGTTTTTCATCAACCAGGTTAACGTAATGAAAATGTATTGCTTTAGGTCACAGACCATCTCTTCACAAGGAGGAATTATCATAGTAATGGCATTTCACAGTAAAATGAAATGGGTTTCTTTGATTGTTTTAAAAAGTAAATTCTAATTCAAGTAGGCACATTTGCATTTGGCTTGTTTAGCACTAAGTATGATGACCAGTAACAAATCTACTTTGTACTTCAAAGATCTAAATGGCATCATGTGGATTTTTTATATTCAATAGCGCTTGGGTATATCATTTTTTATATTCAATAGCGCTTGGGTAACATACAAATTCCTTAAAATAATATTTAACACTTAAGTATAAAGAACAATTACTGGCCTTTTCTTCAGAATTGAGAGTGGCGAACAGTTGAAACAAACAAGATCTCTTTAGGACTGTAGACAAGGACAGTGTTGTCCGGTTGAGAATCCCATTGCCCCTTTTGAAGACAAATAAGTGTACACCCACATGTGCAAGGTAATCCTATTACCCAGGAGACAAGGGGATCACTGCTTTCAATCAGGGGTCAGGACCTGAATGACCTCACTCTTACAGGAACAATAGCATGGAAAAAACCTGAACCTGGAACCTGGAGAGCTGGCAATGATGTAGAGGGAACATCTTAAATGTTTTAGACAAACCAAACTGTATCTATTGACCACCACTGAAAACTAAAGACAAGTTCAACATTACATTACTTTCAACATTAAACACAGTTTGTAATTGGCTCATATTTACATTTTAGCTTGCATTAAGGCATCTGCCAAATGCCTCATTATGTCAGTGCATTTAATGGATACATTCTATCACTGTGTGAATTGCCTGGAAATAAAAACCTATAATATTCCTGATACTAGTGCCATGCTGTACTAATTGAGCTACAGGAAGATACAGGATAGGCTTTGGGTTATGGATAGAATTAGTCACACGTCCTGGGAAATGTTCACTGGGAAAGAACGCTTAAACCTTAACTTTTTTATCCCTGTTAAAACCTCAAAGACACAGTGCAGGCCTGGCCACTCAACTGAGCTCTTGGCAGAAAAGGATGGTTCAACTGCAAAAATGCAGCTTGGTTCTGTGTGTGCTGGCAGAGCCTGTGCAACAGAGACTTTAATGTAGTTGGCATGGGTCTGCACAGAAGTAGGTAGAGGTAATGCAGTCATCTCACTAAAGGAACACAAGAAAACAGCTGTTTCCTGTCTCAGCATGAGAACAGTCAGGTTTTCGTGGATGAGAACATTTTTCAGATCACTTACAATAAGGCAACACTATAAAACATCAGTCTGAGAGAGATCACTTTATAAGCACATCTGAAATTAATTATTATGAAATTCATTCATTGTTCAGATGTTGCATATTCACAGTGGCAATATATAATTTGATTTGCTTTTCAATTTTTAAGTATTATATAAAAACAGACACTTTATACTTGTGCTTAAGCAGTCTGTTTATACATGACTTGTAATTTTGCATGAGTAATATACAGGTGTAGTATTTGACTTTTACTTAAGCATAGAATTTGAGTACTTTTTTCACCACTGCTGGATAAAATGAGATTCAGAGCAAGCAAAATAATGATAAAGGCATGTTTTCTCCCATAATGTTTAAACTAATTACGACAGTCTTAAAATACACCATCACTAGTATATCAGAAATGATGTATTAGTCTTCTATACCATGACCATATGGTACAGTCATGTTATCATGTGATTTCAACATAAATGTGTCATAAACCATGGTACTGGTTTACCATGTTAATGTATAGTATTTGTACATGTAAAACCTTTACTGTCATACTTTTGGGAGCTTTACCTACTTTAAATATACAGGGCTCGCAAAATTTCAAAATCCCTGGTAGCCCTTTGGGCAGGCACTCTTCAGATTTTGGTAGCCTGAAATGAATTTAAGTAGCCCAAATAAAAAAGACATTATTTTTAATGTAGAATATTGTAAAGGAGACAAAACATCAATCAAAAACATTTTCAAAACACAAATAACAACAATCATATAAAATAATCAAATCACAATCATTAACACAAATATTTGGTTGTAATTGAACTGAAATTTCTTTGAACTTGTAAAAACAATATAGAACATAATTCAGTCTTTGTCGGATTCTGAATCTGAAATATAAACTTAAGTCACAGATAAGAAAATGCCACTCGACGTTGATGGCGTGGCATCTCCTTCGTCAGTTTTCTCCATCTCTGCATCAGTCTCCACTTCAGAGCTGAAATACCTGCGTAAATCCACACGCCTCTTATTTTCACACACACACACAAATATCAGCGAGTTTCTCTCCACTGCGCATGTGCTCTCTATCACGTTTAATATTTCTGCGGGAGATTTCACTTGTCACGTGAGGCCAATGGCCAACTGGCCAATGAAATGATCTGATGGTAAGTTCTGCATAAACAAAAATCACCATCTCTTCCCAAAAGTTACCAGCTCCTCAAAATGTCAGTTCTCAGTCAAGATTTTAACACTCATCTGTGGCCAAAATTGACCAGACCTTTCATTTTAACTGTTTTAGAAAAAGCTTATTTTATTTGCAAGTACTTTTATTAACTGATGACAGGCAATTTGCAAAGTCTTTGCAAAGGACTGCGTCCCAGGGTTTGAAAAATAGACTATTGACATGTGCCAACATGAAGGAGTTCACCTGCACCTACAGACAGCCACAAAGACTCCCACTACATTTACTGATATACTGAAGATGTTCCCTAACAAACATCTGATGTACTTTACCAAAGACAAAAGGTGCTTCCCTAAAGTTATAAGTCTGTGGTACATTAGCCTTGAGAGCTTGAGCAGAGTTAGAAATGTTGTGTGGGTTTAACAGCCACAGAAATTCCATCTTCATCAAGCCTGCTGAAAAAAACTTCCTTAAATTAGATTTCCTTGCTGATTTAGGCTGGTTTTACATTAGTTAGGTGCAGGTCTGTCTGCTGTACACCAGCAAAATCTAGCAGTGCAGCTAGAAAAAGTTCACAACATGAAAAATCTGTCATTACTTACTCCTAGGTTGTTCCACATCCATATGCTTATTTTTCATGGAACACAAGGAGAGATAAAAACACCAAAAAGCACAACTAATGTTATCCATATGACTTGTTCTCTATATTACAAGTCTTCTGAAGTCAAATATTAGCTTTGAGCGTTGAACAGATTGTAATGCTAATTTTAAGCCCCATTCAATGTCTTCCATGGTAACGCTCAATTAAAATATGGCTCTGTCGTGTTCCATGTTAAAAATGGATAGCAATGTTTTTGTCAGAGCAAATAAATAATGACAGAATTTATTATTTTTTTGTGAACTATTCCTTGATGTAGACTTGTAGGGACAACTGAACGCCAGCTTCCTATGCTGGGGACCTGCATCCTAAACACAACATATGCTAGTAAGCAATTATGCTGGGCTTGTTAGCAGGGAGAGCAGTTGGCTGCAGGCCAGTTTTCTTTCCTTCACTTAAATTCAGGTTTTGACTGAAACTGATTTGGACTAAAATAGGCTTTAGCCAAGACCAGAAAAACAGGTTGAAATAATTCTGCATGTTATAGATTTAGACTGATGAATAAAAATTGTGATCACATTTCCCCATTGATGACACATTATTTTTCCACCATGTCACTAAGATTTATGAATCAAGACGCCGCTTAATAAACCAAGATATCTTTCTTCTTATGACTGTTTCTGTTCTGTAGTCATGGAAGATTAAAAGCAGCCAGTTAAATAGAAACATTTTTTTCCCCTTACTCTTTATCTGTCTCTTTTTCCACTGCATCTGGGCTAAGTACAGCCTTTCTAAAGTCTCAGGCTTTACACTTAGACTCGGAACCAGGCTTAGGCTCAGGGGCATTGTCATAAATTATGACTGCAGCCACAGACTAGAAGTCTGTGAACCCTGTCCCTTTAACTTAATTTTCCCCTGTAAATGTATAGTCCTTTTGATGCCCTCAACCATTAAGTCTAATAACCCTTGTCTCACACAAGCTGTTGAGGTTTGTTAGGGTGCGATCAGGTGTCTGGGGAATACACATAGTCAATAAATGACAATGCTTTAGGATTTCTGAGTGAACTGAAAACATGTTGGAGGCTCTATGAATATGCTACATCAGCACAGGATCGTACTAAGGTCACATAAAGTGTTGCATTATAAGGTGGACCTCTCCTTACTTACGTGGTGACTGAAAAGTCTTATACACTCACCCATGTGTCTTTAAAAGTTTTATATGTGGCAGCTGGGTCAGTTACTCCTAAAACGAAAGCCTGATTAAAAGCATATAAGTGAGACAGGGTTAGTTGTCACACTTTTTAGTTCAGTAGATTTTTGAGGGTGGTGTTGTTTATGAAAGTTAGTTTTTTGAAGTCCTTATTGTTGACCACATACAAAAGCTGTTGTACATTTTGACTATTATTGTCCAGAAAAGAATACAGCTGATCGAACACAGACCGTCCTTCTAGTGGCAGCATGTTGTTACTCTATTTGTAATTTATTGTATAAAATATACTATATAAAACATGTGACAGCTTGTCCCATTTGACAGTTATAAAAGATAGTATTGTACTGAGAGTAAAGTTCAATCTATTAGTAAAAATCTACCTTCATGATTAACTGTTCTCTTAAAAGGCTTGGTGAATTTGATCAATTAGCTTATAGTCTTGTACTCTCAGCTCCATGTTCTATTTATTTCACTATGTTTAAATCTTTTCCACGGATTCCGTTTGGTTTCACAAAAACTATTGATTGTATCTTTACACTGTGTGCAATTATATACTGACATTCTTGTACAGTTCAGTACATGAAACTTTTAAAAATGACATTTTTTGTAAAAAAAAAAACAAAAATTGACAGGGCGCTTGTGTCAGCTGATTCATTTAGACAGCACTTGCACCAATTTAGGTGCACAGTCTGTTAAGCTAATATGTCTATTGAGTTGTGAAACAGACAGTCATTAGTTTATTACAGCACCAGAAAGAATAGTAGAAAAAATCAGGTTAAACGTTCTTTATTTGAATTAGGTCTGCTCACTTCATTGCCCTTTTATTCCAAGAAAAACCTTTCTGTGGGATTTCCTCAGTACAATTAGCTCACCAGTCATCAAAATAAGTGTGTCCATCTAAACCAATTATGCAGTGGAACGCATGCTAGCCACTGGTGGGTGAATGGCTCTTGTACTGATTAATTGGCAGACACATTGACTTGCCTGACCTCCTAAAGCCCCTTGAGGGAAACCCATGTCATAAGGAATAAATCTGGCACTCCATGTGTTCAAATTTATTAACTTGTTTATCAGGAATTTACAACAAAAAAGTGTGAATGATCCAGTTAAAATTCAGGGCCTGAATTCTATATCTGCTTTATAATAAATGCTTTTAAGCTTTCCTGTAGCTCAGTGGTTAGAGCATGGCGTTAACAACGCCAAGGTCATGGGTTCGATCCCAGGGGTTGCACATACTCAATGTATAGTGATCAATGTGTAGTAGTATAATGCAATGTAAGTCGCTTTGGATAAAAGCGTCTGCCAAATGCCTAAATAAATAAAAATAAATAAGTGGCAAAAATATGATTAATAGGCTATTTTTATTTAACGATTACATTTATTGTCTTTCTACATTTTTATATCCTTAAAGACATCTTCATCTAGACTAACAAAATACATTTTTCATTATAATTGTTGGGTAGATTATTATCTCTCTCTGCTGTGGGCTTATCTAGTTGCCAAACAATGCACTATTGCCCTTTTTTCATATATATATATATTACAATAGATGTGACTCCCTATTGACTGGAAATAAAAGCAGATGCTACAGCATTGGGAGGTTATTGGATTAGATGGGGCAAATATATCAATACTGTATTCAGCTCACACCGCAACTTTTTGGATTCCTGTTTCTTGCTATTATACTTTAACTGCTGTTAAGCAAAGTTTGTGTAAAAACTTTTTTCATTTTGACCCTTTAAGTTCCATGTGAACCTTTAAGTCTACTTTTCAGATCCAATGTGAACTTAAACTGCTCATCAGATCCAGTGTGAACTTAAACTGCACTTCAGCTCCAGTGCAAACAAACTGCTCTTCAGATCCAGTGTAAACTAAAATTTTTAAAACTTTAATCTAGTATAAACTATTCAAATAGTCTAAACTATTATTAATTTAAGTTATTATGCAGAGCTTGTTGGCCAAAGTGATAATACATTCAGAGGACAAATTGGCCAAACTGAATACATCACCTTTGGATTGTCGTACTTTACAACTCATACACTAAAATGAAAAAATTTGGTTTAACAATAATAGTATATTATACTCGTCGCTCCATGGGGCAGCATGAAAATGAGATTGACGTCCCCTTCACACTCAGGCTCACTGGCAGCATCCCATTGCCTTTTGCCTCACTGGCAGCATCCTCAGCACACTCGGCCTTGCCACTCCCTCTGTACCCTCTATACATATTGCTTTCTTGCCTACTTCTTTTTCTGAAAAAATTGTTGTAGACCCATGAATGAGGGGTCAAATCATGCTAGCATGATGCTATGCTGAAGTCATGTTAGAATCTAGTTAAAATGATTACAGTCAAAAACCCGGTTCATTTAAAAAAAAGACCTTTTTTATTTATTATAACTGTATTTATTTATTTATTTATTTATTTATTTGATTAATCATTTTCACCTCTGAGAATGTCCTCAGATTTGCATTTGGGTAACTAACCACAAAGCAAAAATAAGCACACAGATCAATCTGCTAAAAATGTGAAGCAAAACAACTCCGTGATTATCGCAGGAATACTCGACCTACTTACTAGTACTGAGTGCCACCTAGTGGCTGATAAGGACAGTGTACGCTATACTTCACTGGCCCCTAAAAGTATTCAGACACTAAGTCGTTTAAAAATGTATGAAATAAATGTTGCATTAGATTACAAAATATAAATCCAAGTGCAAAAAAATACAAATATATTTTAAAAAAACAGTTAATATAATGAATACGAGTGTTTGGACATTAGCTGTCAAATTCAGTGGAATATGCCCAGTTAATGTAAACCAAGATGAACTACACCTGTAGATACTCTACTAGGACACTTGTGTAAGCCTCATGTAGCCACAAAAAATGATTAGTTAAATTTATTATTATTTTATTGAAGTTATTTCTGAGGTAAAAATCTAGCATAATTTTTGTTGTTTGATAATGTGTTTTATTTTTAAGTGCGCCTTGGATTTCCAAATACTTTTTGGGGCCACTGTAAGTTATAGAGTGAAATATATATGTTTGGATACAAATTATTGAATAATAAAAAGATAATCTTGAGTTACATTAAAACATTTCTAAGTACTAATATTGTGCCTTTGTTATTTTAGGTTATGAAACATTACAAGATTGTTCCAATGATCAAAAAAATATGCTCCAAGAAAAAAAAACAAAGACCAGCCATAAACAGTAAAACAGTATATGACATTTCTTTATTGCAATTCCAGGAACAATATCAAACCCTGAAAAAGACAGCATCCAATACACTGATATTTAATCCTATTCCAAAGAGAAATACAGTTCCACATCATGACTGACCACACATTTCAGAAGACCACAGTGAAGGAGGAAAGCCACCAGAAACTCAGTCGCCCTATTGCTCAGGACACTGAGATGTTACAATGTAACATTTCTATTGTTTTCAACAGTGAGAGTATATAAAGCAAAATCACACGGGGACAAGTTATATCATGCAGAATCTGATTGAAAGAATATTGTTTTTCTTGTATATCTGTTTTTTCTCAGCAAATAGTTTAACATTTTGGGGCCTAGTAGGGATACTGAAAAAAGTATGATGACTTTTAGGTTTTCAATGTAAATCAAACTTTCTGTAGCCATTGTTAAGGCAGGACCACCTATTAAAACCCTATAATGCTGCAAACAGAAAACATTCACATCTAGATAAAAATACAATGCAAAGTTTTAATATTATTTATTCCATACTTGTCGCCCACCCTTAAGGCTTACTGGAAAATGTCAAGCATGCTAAACCTGCTAAAATTGTGCTGTACAGTCTGGAAAATGCCTCCTTCTATAAATCAGCTTATAACCACACATTTAGCTCTGTAACTGGTGTTGGAAGATGTTTTAAGCATTATATGAACTGATATTATTGATACAAAAGAATATTAAATAAGTAATCAAAATACATACGAAAATTTATATTCCAACACAATCAACAAACAAAACACTCGCCAACAAAAAAACAGTTTTAAAGGCTATGACAGAACATTTAATCCTCACCACTTTCATCAAGCTTTAAGCAAAAAATACATTTCCTTCGTAATCTGAGATCCTCTTCTAATTAGGTCATTATCAAGTTTCATTTCATGCTCTCTAAAAATGAAAATGGAGCAACTCAAGTTAAGAGAAACAGTTTAACGTGACAATGCTAATGAGCAAATTCTACTACAGATATATAAAACATACAAAGGAATGTGTATTGGCATGGATGAATGTGCACACAAGCATCATGAGGCAAGAAAATAAACTAGGTATCTTTGAAAATGTTCAAAATATAACAAGTAGAAAAATATATTATATAGTACCTCCAACTATTTGGTCATCTCTCAAGCATAAATGTAAAAGATGGATTTGAATGATGTTCTTTACTTTAAAGGGATTTGGATTAAATTAAAAACCCTTTAGGAGACTGATGCATTTTTTTCATAAAAAACTCTAAAAGGGACATTTATTTTTTACTCAACCTTCGCATTCGCACTATTAAAGCTAAAGGGAAAACATTAAATTACAAGACTGGACTTCATATTCATAGATTAAAAAGGACACAATCATTAGCAGTTATTTATTTTTGTGAACATGCAGAATATCAAAGACCAAAATGTAGATTTAAACTGCCATCTCTACATGCTCCTCTGAGTTCGTGTTAATCTGTGCGGCCTGAAGGAGGAGTTCAGCACACGCAGAGGGTTGCCTTACGGTGTTGTAATATGGAGACACCAGGTGTGCGTTTGGGAGTCTTGGCGCTGTTACGTTTGGGTAGGGAGCGTTCACTGGTCCTCCGTCGAGAGCTGCCAGGAGGGAGGGTGCTGCGTCTGGGCCTCTTTCCCACCGGATTTGACACGTGCGGGGAGGATATGGGCGTCTCTAGTGTCCAGTTGTCCTCACTGGGACACAGAGTCAAGGCAGCTCTGTCCAAGAGCTCAATGTAGGAGAGGTTTTGGTCTAAAGGAGGATCTGCACTGAGATTGACTCCAAATAGACTGTTTCTTCTCTCCAGGGCTGGCAAAGACTCGCTGCTGGCTGAGGACAGGTCTGGTTCCAGGGTCTGTAGAGGTTACAAAGATATTCATCTTATTAAATAACGGAAACCAAAACGGAAATAATGATAATTCTTTAACAAAGTCATTGAATTGCATTTATCAACAAACACACACTTTTAAAAGTAACAGTTCATTTACTATGTTGCTTCTAACATGTGTGACTTATTTTCCCGTGGAACACAGAAGTAAGAAAAGAATTGATGTTTATCTATTCAATACAGTAACCGTCAAAGTCCACAAATCGAAGTACCACAAATCTACCATAAAACATTTAAAGTCTTCTTATAGCTTATAGCTCTTATAGCTTTAAAAGCTATTTTTTTTGTAAGGACCAAAACTGAAATGATTATTTAATGAAAATCTTTGCCTTCACCACAGCTCTCAGTATCAACTCAGTAAGGACTGCTTTTATATTTTGTTTTCCTGGTCAAAGTGAATCGTTGATGTATATAATGAAGGGCTGTGTGAAGATTAAGTTCCACAGAAAAAATACCAGCATTGCATTCAGATTTTAAATGGCATAGGGTGAATAAGCTGAAAAATTCTCTGGCAAAAAAGTGTAACAGGCATGGAAAAGATTCAAACTGCAAACAAATGACAGCAACTCTATGACATGCCTTACAGATAAAATTCAAATAAACCGACTGTAATGTCTGCACTTCATCACAACTTTACAATAGGGGAGCGCGGCATGGCTGCTCTTTTGCATTTTCTTGACCTTTTCTTTATTTTTCATTTCCCCTCTATCAAAATCATAATAGCACCAGCAGGCAAAACAGGAAAAAAGATCAAAGCAGCTTCCCTAAACCTCAAATCCACTCCACTTAAAAGGATTAAAAACACAAACATCTGTCCACTCTCCAGCTCCACAACCCAAAGCAAAACAGCTGAAAGCAGCTGGAGGAGCTGAGCTTCAAACACACTGGGCCAAACAAACACCAAGACATGGCTTCCATCGAAACCACTCTGACAATAGAGGCCTCAATGGGAAACGAGGGAGACGAAGAGAGGAAGTGTGTGTTAGAGCAAGAGAGAGAGAGATAAAGACACTCTAGGGGAAGTTAGCAGAGCTGATGGGTCTCTTTTTGTGGGCCTGGTGCCAAAGTGTGTCTAACATCGAGAGGAACTCTGTGAAAGGTCTTATCTGTGAGTTTCTGATCAGTTGTGTGTCTGGACAGTGTGAAGGTCTCTCTTGAACTTCAGGCTTTTTATGAACATCTGTTTTTTGTCTGCAACATATTTTTCCATGCAAATAGCAGCACCAAACCTTGCCAGTTAAACACAGCCCAAAAGATCTTTTCAATTCATTTTTTTATTATCTTTAGACTTACTTCAATACTTATGCTGTTGTTAGATGGAACTGAAAACCTTTAAGCACTGCTTAAACTTTTATTAGAATTTATTTTATTGTTATTTTATTGCTTATAATTTATTTAGTGATTTTTTTTCTTCCCACGGTCACCTTTGGCTTGCTCACTAGGGGAACTATTGTGCTATTTTGCTTTGCATTACATTGTGACGGCACAAAACAAATAAAACTGACCTGACTTATTCCTGCAGTTACCTTGATCAGCGGCATGTTAGAGCAAGACCCCGTTCCCGGGTTGCAGTGCGGGCCCTCTGTTAGGCTAAGTATAAACTCGTCTCTGTCCATAGGTAGATGAGGCTTGCCAGGCTCAGACAGGGCGATGACTATGATACTGGTGTTATCTGCACGAAGCATCCGCTGACGCCACCGCATCAGTGCGTGGCAGCCTAACCGCCGTGCAACGGACATCCCAAAAGGTGCCTGTGTGAGGTAAAACACACATCATCTTATGATGACGAAACAATTTTACATTTATTCATCTGGCAGATTTTTTTATCCAAAGCAACATTCAAATGAGCATTTAAAGTGAAAGTTCACCCAAAAGATATTTTGAAGTATGTTGGTAACCAAACAACAATAGTGCTTATCTCCCATGCAGGGACACAAAACCACATTTCTCTAAATGTCTTGATTTGTGTACTGCAGAAGAAAAGAGGTTTGAATGACATGAATGAATGACATGAGAGTGAGTAAATAATGAAAAAAAAATATTTTTTGGGTGAACTATTCTTTTGGGTGAACATTTTGCCATAAGAGCCAACAAGCCTATCCTACAAAACTACATTTACAAGTAGGAATAGATCTGAAGAGTAGAATGAACAAGAAAAGTATCTTTTTGTATGTGATAATCAATGTTAAACAAAAGAAAACAGTAACAAGTTATGGATTAATTAGGTGTGTGTGGGAAAGGTGTTTTCAACTGTTTCTTGAAGGTGGTGATGGTCTCAGGAGAATGTGTGGAGGGTGGCAGCTCATTCTAAACATATCTATATAAAAAAGTTTATATAAGGTGCTTCAAAGACTTTTGCTAAAGGTATTCGTACCATAGCTTCATCATGGCTCTGGCACACAGTCACCGCTTCCTGGGGCGGCACCATATTCCACAGCCCATCACTTCCAACAATGATGTAACGATGCCGTCTAGGGTCAAGGGTCACCACACTGGTGTCAGGCTCTGGAGACACCACAAATTCTCCACTGTAGAAGTCATAACTCCATAGATCACCTGCACAGACACATTTACAGAAATATTTGCATACAGCAGCATCTGCCAGTAACCTGGGAAACATATCTATAAGAGGCAGTATTGATAAGTCCACATTGAATCTGTACCCACAGAACTCACAGATTTACAATTATCACTTTTTAGTCATATAATTCCATTGCACCTTGTAAGTTCACATCTGTCAATTTTACAGGAAAATCTGTTTGCATAATATTTCAAAATAGCATTTTAATAAGTCTGCCATAAAAGCAAACATAAAAGCAACCCAAACTACAAATCACATTAAGCTTAAAATGTAACACTTTTGAGTGACAGTGTTATGAAGTGCGTTGTTGTTTACCCAGAGCTCTGGCAACAGCGAGGAAGGGAATCTGATCAATTGGGGTGCTCCTCCTAACAGGGCCATTGTGAGTTAGTCTAGGTCTCTTCCATACCACACGGTTCACTCCAGACTTCTTTACCACACTACACAAACACACACACAAATACACACACACACACACAATCAAAGGGAAATAAATATAGAATATGAGTATGGTTTACAGTTATGTAAATGTTTAAGTAACATTAACAGTTAAGTTACATTAGCAGTTACAGTTAAGTAAGGTGTTTTCTAACAGAATGATTGTTCTAGTGACAAGCAGGTAGACATTTTGAGTGTGGCAGTGAGCTGAGCAGCTCTCACCTGCCTCCCAGTCCCTCAATTCTCTGCTTTTCTTTTGGGAGCTCTGGCTTGTGGTCTTGTGTGACCTCCACAGCTTTGATTACTTTATCGGAAGGATCTTCCCTCACACCCAGCACGACAGATGAGTCCCCGACATGAGCCACAAACATACGGTTCCCTCTGATGACTACGACACTGGCTGTAGTACCTGAGGTGCTGGGGAGGCCAGTTAATGTCCTTGGCCACTCAGCTGAAAAGCAGATAAAACCAAAACTGATTTTATCCAATCTATTTTAATGCTATTGCTTCCTACCCCCAAAGGTGTTTAAAGGTCATGTATTTTTTTTCTTTAAAATACTTTTTCTTGTTTAATAAGCAGAGATACATATCCTTTTAAGTGTGGCCTAACAGAACAACATTGGTTCAGTCAATGGTGTGCGTTTTTGCCGGAACCTTTTGTTTATTGCTTAATAAACATTTTGGTCTGTAAAGTTTTAAGCTTATATACTACACTTCAGGGGCTTTATGGAGTTTGATAGCCCAAACCAGTCATTTCATTTTGCTATATGTCAAAACAGCAGCTTTGAAATTCTGCAAAATATCTTTTTTGTGTCCCACAGAAGATCAACAACCTAAATGCCTTTTCACATTGAGCGTGACATGTTAAAGAAAAGCGTTTCGCAGATGATCTGTGCTCTCACACCAAATGCAAAATGACTGATGATTTCCAGCTACTTTATGTCTGCCATGAATTTCACTTACACTACGCACCATACTTTCCAGATGATCAACACTACCTCTGACGTAAAACTAACTTTAAACATTAGCAAAACAAATAAAGCGTAATGGTGGTAGCTTGAAAGCTCTAGGATGAGTTAGAGTCATTACAAAGTTGACTTATGCTTTATTCAATGGTAGATTAGTTAAGTTTGCTATCTTTCCCGTATCAATAGAATCTCTGGTAATCATTTACATTTACGCATTTGTGCAGACGCTTTTATCCAAAGTGACTTCCATTGCAATATACTATACATTGTTTCTGATTATGTGCAATCCCTGGGAACAAAACCCATGATCTTGGCGTTGTTAACGCCATGCTCTAACCACTGAGCTACAGGAAAGCCTGTAGCCACTAATCCACTAATCAAGCAAGCACCGCTAATAAGCTTGAATACTACAGCATTATGTTGGTTTTTATGTTGTTTTTTGGTTCAAGCCAACATAATAACAAGCTTAAATACTACAACAGTAGTAATAATAACATCAATGGGTTTAAATCAAACAACAGTATGTTGGCATGGTCAAGCCAAGGTAATGATCACACTATTCTTTTCATCTTACCATTCACACCGTGTCCCAACCAAAAGCGATTCATTTATTAAAGCAATAAGCTCTGTGAAACTGTGGTTAATAGTGAATTTAGAGTAAATTTATAGTTGACAGTTACCACTGACTTGCATAGTTTGGAGAAAAAATATCTATTTAAGTCAAAGGCTACCACAACAGGTTTCTTTCCTGGACAACATATAGTCACAATATAGCTAAAAATTTAGAAAACAGTATTATATACTCTTCATTTTTAACCCAAAAAGACTTGCAGCTTTAATGTGCCAGAGCAGAACTGGCCCTCCCGTTTGAGCCTGGTTTCTCCCAAGGTTTCTTTCTCCAGTTATACATCATCAGGTTTGGTTATTTCACCCTGTTGACTTGCTTACTGGGTTACTGCTGACATATAGCTTGGTTTAGTGTTTTCTAAATTGTTAATATTGCTTCAAATGTAATGATTTAACTATAGTCTTAAAGACTTTACTTTAAATTTTTCTCCCCTTCTTTTTATTGTGCAATGTTTATATATTTTATGGTATTACTGCACATTCCTTATGTATAGTATGCACATGTTCTATAATATTTTATTGTTCTAAGGGCCATCTCCATGTAAGATGGAGCGACATATCTTAATTTGATACCACTCATCTGACATGTTAATTGACTAAATGTGCCATAGTTTCAGAAAATGTACATACCACTTTAGTAGACTGTCTGGATATACTTTCTCCTTTAACACTGAGATGGGTATGAGCCTTCGCATGCAATGACAGGTATTTCTGATGCACGGTCATCTCTTCAAATGGTTCAGATGTGTTGTAGTTAGCCAACATTAGTTCAGCCAACATTATATTCATAAACAGATTACAACCTTGGTATCACTAATTAGAATACGAAAATACATCTGATAATGAACAAAAATAATATTAACAAATTTTCAATAAAACCATATTTTATGTGTTTTCTTTTCATAATTTGTTAAGCTGCTTTGAAATAATGCAATGTTGTAAAAAACGCTATTTCAGTCAAATTTAAATTGAAAATGTCAGCTGTAAAATTGTAAATGCCATCAATGCAAAACCAGCGCGAAGTGGTTTATTAACAGGTTTAACAGATTTTTAAAAGTCTGAACTCATTATGAGAGAACTGTCCGCCTGTGGTCTGAATAAACGCGTTCTGTACACAAGCCTGTCAACTGTCAATACTTATGCACATGCGCACTGCGACCAGATTTCCAAATTTTTTCCTTTAGAAATAGAAAGTGTGGCGTACGATTTCAAAAAGTGTACTAGCCCAACAGCTATAGTGCATATTTTTAGTCATCGTTTACCTGTAAGCATCCTATAAATTACCTGCAGCTCCTAAATTAACATAACAGAATAATCGTAACTGCACACTGTGACGGACATACAACCGCACCGTTTCCATGGGAAAGAAAGATTTGACTGTACTTACGCAGTTTTTTCCACATTGCATGATGACAAGCTATAAAGCCCTTGCGAATCGCTGCGCAAACTTTCCGGTAATCCTTGGACCAAAAGCCCCGTTGCTTCTTAAGAAAATCCCATAAGTGATCTCGAGCATACAGCGCGGCTTCTCGTCCGCCGTGCCCGTCAAACACAGCGAAGAACCCGACTGATCTCCTGCCGTCCGCTGCCCCCGGTTCATTCCGGGGCTCCTCCGTTCCGTCGCTCGCATCTGGTGACAGTGTGTTTCTCCATGTTACTGTAACGGGTAAAGTCTCGTTCATACAGTCCGACGGGTCGCGTTCGGAAACAGACTCGTGGTCAGGCTTTGGGTCGGTGTGTCCGACCGCTCGCAGGACGTCGTCGCTAGGCTCCAGCTCCACGATCACCTCCGTTAAATCCTCCATGTATTTCCTCCCTCCTTGTTCGGAGAATACGCTCACTCGCAGCGATAGATCGGGGTTCATGGCTGATCGGACAGTCCTTGCTGATAAATCAACCTAAAGAAAATGTTTTGATAACGTTGAAAACATTAAGCTACGCTCGTCTTTTGTTTATTTTTTACCTGTCTTCCTGTCTGTGCCAGTGTCATAGTAACAAGTAGGGCTCAAAGCGCAGAGAGATCAAGGTTTCACTACCGCCCTCTGACGGACAGGAGTGTTGATACAACGCAGTAGGGAGAATTTCGGAGCGGGTCGAAATGCTATTTATTGTATTGCTACATATTGCGCCATCCATTGTACGAGTATCCACTCGATCACGCTGTCTGCTCTGTGTACACGTACCTGAGATATGATACCACAGTGTGTCAGTTATAGCATTGCCCCGGAGTTAAGGAGGGTTCTTCCAACACCAATACAACAAATAGGAGCCATTGATGTTCTTCACAAAACTCTGAGTTCCAAAGGTAGGAACTCAGAGGCAGAGGCAGAAGAATGTCTAACGATTGGCCACAATGATGGGTATACCAAATTTCATGCCATTTAAAGCATGTTGAAAATGGTTGAAAGCATTTTCAAGCAGCAACAATATTTAAAATATTACACATATATTAGAATTTTATATCAGCCATGCCTTTCATTATTCTGACCAGGGCTGAAGTGAATTGGCTAAATGTAAGTTGACTATTTAACGTTTAAGTTGTGCAATTCCCGTTTGTGGCGCTATGACCGTAACTCACAGTAGTCATATTAATGTCATCAGCCCACCACAGTAAACATATTTGCCAAGTTAATTACCCAATGCATGCTGTAGATATTGGAGGCTTTCTGTTTCCCATTTTCCACCATAAACGTACCGCCTCTCCATGGCATCACTGCTTATTAAAAATCCCTTCGCAATTTTGAATCTTCAAAGTTTTGGCATAATGCTCAAAACGTTTTTTGCCAATCACATGAAATCACTAGGAGGAGTATTTAAAAGTTCACGGCATGCGCATTTCAGAAAATACAAAATGGTTGACTTCCTGTTGGAAGTGCAAAAGATCGAGTTCAAGTCGACATTACCGATACATGTACCAGGTTTTGTACAGGTGCATGCATGTAAGATTTATGCACCATCTTTTTGTGCCCTGTACCTGGGGGTGCTACCAACCCCCCTGCCCCACCCATGTGTCAACTTTTGCCAAAAATATGTGTGGCAAATTTTACAACTTTCTAAGCATGTTAAGGCACCCAAAGGCCTGAAAACCAAGAAAAAAAGAATTTAATAAAAGAATACGTTGCTGTTACGTAACAGTTATGTGTTTTGATTGGTCTGATTGGCCAGCTCACACAGTGTGTGATTGGCCAAATATCTCAAGCCTATGGTGGAAATGGTATATCCCTTACCATAATTGCAAATTTCAGCTTCTGAAGCCATTACAAAAACAGTTAATATTGAGTCTGAGTCAGATCTACAAAATGCATATG
>JAZGTJ010004795.1:0-28826 GCA_036877575.1 Botia almorhae
AGCTCCTGTTTCAGATTGGACGGGGTGGTAGAATTTAGAGTCATCCAATCAGAACAATCTGTGCGATAAGTCTTTACTGTGATTCCTGCCAAACTCAGTGTGTAAATGCGATCAAAACTCCTCGAAATACCTCAAAGTGTATTATCTGGCAACCGATTAGGTATTCATCTGCATATATGCATATCATAATATTGTCACTGTCAAATTACAGTGGAAACTAAATAAAACTCAGTATATATGTGTAAAAAGTCTATACATTATTTAAAAATATATACAAATAATTTAAATCCTAAATCTATAATTTAGCCAAATGTTCTGGGCCTTTAAATGCCACAATACATTTGTATTCACTGTTGTACTATTTTTCAATGTGGAACAGTCACCTGACTGATTTGTCAGGTGACCACAGTTCATTTTGCTTTACATTAAATATTTTGAGACTCTAAATACAGCACAAAGCCTTTGTGCTGGTCCTCACAATAGTTGTTGTGTAGAGTCAGACAGTCATATTAGCACTATATTTAAAAAGTCCAGTTTTGTGTGCAACCGTTGCCCCTGGGGACTGTACAGCTAATTAGCATTAGTCCAGACGCTTCCTAACTCCCCATGTCCACATTACATGTAGAAGAAGCTGGAAGCATCTGTCATTGCCTGACCCATCATTTATTATAGCACTAAAGCAGTTATACGGCTTCAGTCTAAGTCAGGCCACTTATTATTTCTAAACATCATTAAACTGAGGGCTCTGTGTTTGTGTCTGATGATTAGATTAGCTGACCTAAAAGCATTAGCATGCTGCATTAGCGAGGTGTGATGCTTTTGGGAATTCACCAGGTTTTGTAGCGTGTTTACTGGCGTCTTGCTAAATGGCCTAATGACTTTATTGTTGAGCTTTACAACTCTGGCCATTTACTGAGCATCTGGTAGAGATAGGTTGACTTTATTAATGCTAAACAGGGGCAATTTGAACAAGGCTGTGTGCTAGGAAATGTTCACGTGTATGTCTGCATGCCAGCAAATGTGTTTGTTGTCCATTCTAAGGAGGTTGCTTGCTTGTCAAGACCATGTCATGTTCATATTTTTCTCATTTCTGATTAGTGGACATTTCAACAGGCATTTTTTAAAATATTTTTTCTCAGTGTTTCCATTCTGAATGCAAAACTTTAGACGGATTCAGACGGCAAATGTTGTGTTGTGATTTCATCGCTTGGCCAAACTCTAAATCCAGCAGATATTGAGACATACGTATCTGTTGAGTCTGACAGTAACCAGCATCCCACATATTGACAACCAAAACATTCCCTGTTCTATGAGTCTCACGTTAGCGCGCGGCTTAGCATAATCACTGATGCTTACAGGGGAAATTGTGCCAAGTGGGGTGAGACACTATACTGAGGGTAACCAACACACATGCCCACCCAGCATGTGTCCCTATTGGAGGTCCCGACTTTTCCTGCACTGTATCCATGGGAACAAATGTCTACTCCCCTTCTCTCCCGGCATGTGAGCTTGTTTGTGTGCGTGTGTCTCTCTCCTCTGCTCTATAATCTCTGCCTCCTGCAGGGACCGTCTATGAACGAGATGCTTTAAGCTTCATGACACATTGGCGTTCTCATGTTGACAGGATGATTTTACATAACACACTCAGGGAATATGCCAGAAAGATGAATAAAGAGTTGTGGAAACTTTTTCGCTCCTAATGCTACTCGCACAGCCGCCCATAGGAACATTTTATTGCATAGAATTTGCTGTGTTATGCTCTTTTATCAGAGTTCCTAGTTGTATTTATGTTTGAACGTAATATAATTTTTTGGTACGTCAAAACATTTATTTACATACAATACAAGTAATACAAACAGCAGATGAACTAGTCTTGAAGGAACTTGATGAGGAATGTTTATTTAAATCGTCGTTGGCTTGTCTTTAATCACATGCCCAAAAATAATAATAGTAGTAATAATAGAATTATTTTACATATTGAGAAACTGGCTAAGGAACCCTCTAGATTTGAAGAGCTCTTTAAAGCATAAGTTAATAATGACGATGTCACTAAATGTTGTGTTTGTTTGTGTATTTATCTCTTTGACACCCACTTTACCTCTGGGGGGTCAGTGTCATTTTGTTTAACACCCTTGTAGTCTGCTTTGGGCCCCTTTATTAGCCCAGACACACACAGATATGGTATTCTCATTAACATTAGCATACACACAAACACACACGCACCCAGAGCATAGGGTTATGATGACTTCTGCTGTATTTAGCACGTGTATCTAGTATCTGTTGTAATATGAGACCGACATATTCTTGACAGGTTTTGCAGTTAAGCTTCCACTGCTCCACACCCTCATGTGACCCGCCATAAATAAAAGCACGTTCAAAGAACGTTAGACATAGAACCAACCTGATGCTTTTAATATATGACATGAGTTAAAGCGAAAACGTTTACCCTACATTTTTGATGCATTGATTTCAAGTAGCTGTAGTAGTCATACACAGTTTTTTATTCACAATTTTAAATCTGACATATGAGCGGGATTTGAAACCCCTGCCTGATGCTTTATAATGCTTTTGTATTTTGGAACAATTTCACCCCACCCCAATCATGGAGTTGATGTAATGGAGTGTGACATGAGGGGCTGTCAGAGGCATGTTCGGTTCTTCTCCCCTGTCACAACAGAACCAGTGAGTCACTCTAATACATTCACATTTAATGAACTTCCTTTTAAATGTCTTAAGCCTCTTAACTTCTAGCCTCCATGAGAGAGTTGGATGAAGTATCAGACAGACAGAAGAAGAAAAATGAAGCTTTTATAGATAAGTCCCATCAGGGCTTCGGTTTCTGAGGTCAGTCCACAGGCTTTCATGGTTTTATGCGCCTCCAGTTTATCATCTCAAACTTTACGTCCTGCAGAGAGATCAGTGATGACACTGGGCTCTGATTGGACCCCACAGACTCATGGCAATAATGCAACCAATCAGATTTCCATTACAGCTGAGTGGAAGTGATTGATGAGGCACTGTGATGTGATGTCATTGCCTACTGTATATGCAAATGTGATTTACATCACTGTCCTACATAATATTCTATTTTTATTTGATTTTCTCTCTCTTTCTCTCTCTCTCTCTCTCTCTCTCTCTCTATCTGTCTCTTTCTCATGCTCTTACTCTACTCTAAAAATTCCTCAAAGCTCTCATCTCCTTTGTTTGTGCATCTTTATTTCCTTCAACAGCCTTAAGTGAAACTCACTCGTCTTCAAGTGTTTCGCAGTGAATCTGTTTTTATTTCTGTCTCTCTCTCTCTCTCTCTCTCTCTCTCTAAAATCTGTCTGTTCTGATGTCGTAGTGGAGCTCTGTACCCACAGAACTTAGTTCTCACAGCGAAAGGGACTAAAAATGGCACATGATTCTTGCTGTACGCAGAATCTAATTTAACTTCCTCTCTTATTTATTTGAAGCCTGAGAATCGGGTTGGTTCCTGTGTAAGCGTGTAATGCTTGGCTATGGCGTTTTGTTTGGTTTATTGGGTGAATTTTGTCTGTGCCAGGACTGTACTTTGTTTTAGAGTTAAAGAAACCATTCACTCGAAATGAAAATTGTGACATTATTTACTTGCTTGTCATTGCAAACCTGTTTGATGTTTGTTTCCCTTTGTAAATTCTTTACATAGCTGCTGTCTGTACAACAATAGTTTAAAGCGACTAGAACTGAAAATCTTCCTCTCATTTGAACCTCTAAAATCTCTTTGAAGTATAATTCAGATTCAGAAAGGGCTTCAGAATACCTGAAATATAGCGCACAATACTTTTATCTTTTTTATAAGTCCTTTGTAAAAGTCAGTCAGACTTTTTAAAAGTCTGACAGAAAAGATCAGTGCAATGATTCTTCAACAATCCTTTGTGTACCATACAGGTTCGAAACAAATGATGACACATTTTCGGGTGAACCTTTCTAAGGTTATCAACACTTAATTCAAAAACCCAGAAATGTCATCTAGGTTGACAGCAACACTGTGGAACTCTTTTATAACGTGTTTAAAATGATTCATTGTGTTTTGCTTGCTTGCCCCGGAAGGGACATCAGACCGGTGGCTTGTGAGCGTGAGTTCTTCTCTCTCACTTTAAAAGCATTTCTGGCTCTGGTGTTCTGGGTTGGAACTGTGGGACGGCCACACAAGATGTTTTCTCCCACGGAGCAAAAGTAACAAGCAGTTCGGGCAACCATCAAATATTTACTTTTCCCAGAATTCTCCTCGACTGCAGTGTCACGACTGTGAGGGATGGTTGTGTATATGCGTGTTTGGTTAATAGTGTGTGTGTGTGAATGTGTGTGTCCACTTGAAAGGTAATGACAATAGAGGCAGTTTTATGATGGAAGTCATTAGATTATGTTTGATTGTGATTATGTTTAGTCATTAGATTATGTTTGAGTTAATTGGTTTGTTGAACTTGAGTGACGCTGTTCCGTTAAAGCTGTTATGTTATAAATGATTCAATACAGTTTGTACTTTATACTGCCTATACTATAAAAGCACCAATAAATGTTTCTATAGGAAGTATGCTACATTATTGTCATCGCTACGTTTGTTATGTGACCTTATCACATTGATTGTGAGAGGCATCCAGTTAAAATCTCATACATAAATATGGTTATTTTTCATGGGCCTGGTCTCTTTATATTGGCTTGTCGCTAAGCAGGTTATTTTGGAGTGAAATGGTTTTTGTATTGAAGTTCAATGTTTTTTTTTATGTAAGAGCATGACAATAATTCCTGCGTTTCTTTCTTTAGACAATCTCTCCCCTGTTTCTCTCTCTATTTTTCCTGCCGTTGATCTATAATCCTTCTCAGCTCTCACTAAAACCAGCTATTTGACTTGCGTACTCCACGTTTACTGTAGAAACCACAAGTACAGAAGACAGTTTTCCAGATCTGATTCTAGATCCATGAGTCCACAGGCCTGCAGAAATACCAATAGATATTTGAGTGAATTTGGGACTTTTAAACTAATCTAAGATAATCAGAGAACCTCTGAGAAGATCACTAGCAGATCAGAAGTGGATCCCAACAGTATTTGCAACACTTGAATGGGTCATAATCGCACTACTGTGTGTCATCCATCGCGATTAAAGATCTCAGTGTCAGAGTCTTTGTTTATCAAGTTTTCCCATCTTAAATTGACCATCTGCAGTAGAGCTGTAACAGCTTTATAGTGAAACCATTATGCCAGATTACACAGAAACCAGACTTTGAAAATCAGAATATAGACAAAGTTCTTTTATGTTAGAAAAAAAAAATATTTGTTTCTTCTATCGAATCTTTTATTGCGCCTTTTTACAAACTCTTGATTTTTTTTTGAGGTGTACTAGAAAATGTTTTTAAGCTTGATTGTTCAAGAAAGACATTGTTGATCACATATTTTTTACGTTCTTGGTTAGATGAAGCCCCTCATTTCGAAATATGAAATGTGCTCTGATTGGTTGGGTGGTCCAGTGTGTTGTGATTGGCAAAGCACGTAGAGCGTGTTATGGAAATGTCACGCCCCTTACCATAACCGTTAGTTGCATACGCCCAGGTGTTAATATTAATAGTGTCAATTTTGTCATACCAGTTTAAGTCTGATTCAGACCCTGATAATGTTATTGAACAAGATTTGATTCCACGGCTTATACAGGACGTTTCAGAGTGATATGTTTTTATTGTTATTTTCTTATACATTTAGATACGATACACATCATTTAAAAGTAACTACAGTTACTGTATGTCGTAAAGTGCAACGATGATATGTAATTAATGTAGTATTATTTAATTACCAAAGTATTGCTTAAGCTGCTGTAAAAGAGCAATTATACCATAGTATTCTTTTCGAACTATTAATTTAGCAAAAGTGGGAAAAATTTACAGAATTGCATTTACTGTATTCAGGATCAGCTTTTTTGCAGAATCTGCATTGTACTCTTCTAATCTTTATTGTAGTTTCTGGAAGCTCTTCCCCATAAATGTGCAGCACACAGAGAAACATTGGGGTTGTAATGTTTAGGAACCACTGTTCCCCAACTTTGACCTCCTTTGGAAGGCTAAACAAAGGGGATTTAGAACCGGGATAAAAAAACAGCATCTTGTTGGCATGGCAACAACATATTACCGAAGTGACTCTTCTTCATTTTCTCTAAAGCAGTTCAACAAAATCCCACATAATCATGGGGGCAGGGTTCATTTAAATTCTGGGTTTTGTGATGTCACAAAACCTTGATGAAGCCCTTGTAGTCCCTACGAGCCGTTTGTTGTAGTTCTTAAAATGTGATTCTGTTAGGAAGAAAATCTTGCTTTGGAGTCAGTGAACTTTGAGCTTTTATATCTTTGCGGATCTTTTCATGCTCAAACAGCAACATTAAACACTAACTAAAGTTGAAAAAGTGAAAACACACAATACTCGTGTATTATAAATATAAATAAATATAAATATACTTGTGTATAATAAATGTGTATTTTCAATGTTAATAAACCTTCTCCTGTCTGACCTTTACATGTTTAGACAACTATAAGTGAGCCATTTATGTTTATTTCCAGTAAAAAAAGTGTAAATGCAGGATATATGAAGACATGGCTCTGTTTGTCTGAGTGTCCTGACCATCCAAATACAGCAACTGTAGATCCACCAATGGTGTACGCCAGGTGCAGGACTGTGTTGGCCACTAATTAAGGATGGACAGAAGAAATTTCTGCAGGCCTGTTAAAGCTTATGACTTTAGAATCAGATGGAGAGAGAAGGAACTAGAAAACTGTATACAGTAAACATGAAGATAGTGTTTGATCTTAAAGACCTGTTTAAATAACTGGAATTATCCCATTTTCATTGGAGGTTCTGAAATGACAAAAACAGCAATTTCTTGCAAAGTTATAGGGTAGAAATCAGACCCATAAAATGTCTGTTTGTGGTGCAGGCAAATAAGGTCAAATTAGATTGTAATTGGACCAAACCTCACAATTTATTTTTAAAGGTCTGGGTAGATGTTATTGATGGTCATTTAAAGGTAGAAGACTCCTCCAAATTATAAGTGCCCTTGTTAAAACAGCTCATTTCTAAATGAAGGTGGTAGGGATAATTGTAGCCAGATTCGGCCGTCGGCTACCTTGACTCAACCTGTCACAGTTTAGTCTGTGAGCTTTATGCAGCCACGAGTAGAGCATAATAGAAACTCTGGTTGGGATCCAGGAGTGGATTTGCTATCCTCTGTGTTGCCAGGCAAGATGTGCCCAGGCTGCCAAATCACATTTTTGCTGCTTCTGAGTGGCACGAGAGAGAGTGAGAGTGCATTTTTTTCGCAAGATACATTAGCCTCTAATGCCATAATAATACATGTACATTTGAAAAAAGGCATCAACTTATTTTTTTAATTGTAAGGACAAGTTGATACTGTCATGATGTACACAAAGGAATTAAAGAATTATTTTCTATCTCATATATTTTACATTACATCAGTGAAAAATTTGGGAAAAGAGAAATATGTGTAAAGCTGCAGTCCTTAATTTTCTAAGTTAAAAATAATCAAGAATCAGTTAATGAGCAAGTTCATAACAGATCATTGTTCAAAATGATCTCCTTATCTTACCCCGTTGGTAATGGTAAGCTTAAAATAACGATTCATAATTTAAGCTGTCGAGTCCGATATTCTGGAAAATGTCAGTTCAGCTTCATTTGACTTCGTACGTAAAGTAAATAACCTGAAATATTAGGTTTCAAACAGAGATGACGACAGAAGGACAAAAGTTATGGATTGCAGCTTTAATTGTGATGAAAATGTCAATGCCCAAACTTGTAGTATTTGTAAAAAAAAGACATCATTTTTTGTTTATTATTGTTGTTGTTTTATTGATGTGTTTTTAAGAGATTTGCAAGAGTTATTTTTTTAACTGTGTGTGTGTGTGTGTGTGTGTAGTGTTGTATTCTTAATGAGGGCACAAAAGACAGTGGATGAGGTAAAACAATGAAATCATTTAGCTTGGCTGGTTTCATTGGAGTATTCCGGACATGGTCCATTCCGACCTCTTCTGTTCTCTTAAAAGAGAGAGAGAAAGCAAGAGAGAGAGACACAGTAAAACACTGAGAGGTAACATTTGTTTGGAAGAGAGAAAAACAGAGAAAATAGAGAGATCATCTCTGACAGAATTTGTGTGAGTTTGGACTAATCCGCTCTCTGCCAGCCACAAAACACAAACACGCTGTGACACACATACATAAACAATGCCAAACGAGGCCATTGGCTGCCAGCGCGTGCTACCCCATCCAATCACGGCCTTGTTTTGATCTGAATTACAATACACATGCTGCATCTGTGTAATCCAGGCTCGCCCAATAGGATTTTTCCGTGCCTGTTGTTTTGATTCAACTTGCCTTTGTTTTGTCTGTTCGAGCATCTGTTATGAAACACAATCGGCATTGTGAGATTTATTAAAGGATAAAGATGTTAAAATCAACATGGACCCCATTTAATTTTTTAAGACACATTGCTTGTCTTTTTGTGAATGCTTGACTTATTTCCAAAGAAATAAAACATGTCTTTCGCCTCTTTTATTATGTATGAATGTATTAATCTCCTTCCTGACATTATCAAGGAGCTGAGGCATGGCTGGGCACAGGGACCAGTTTTCCAGTCAATTCCTGATGTATAAAATTAAATCTCGCTCTACACTTTCCCTCATCCATAAGCTGTCGTGTTTCATTTGGAAATGCGTCGCACTGCACAAGCGAAATAGGTTGCAAATGTCTTCTCTTATTGGCGAATGTGCAGTGTAAGTTGCAGATGCTCTGGTGCAGCTTTGTTTCCAAAACTTGACATTCTCATATCCAGTCCTGTCTATTGGTGATGATGCAAACCGCGTGTCATTTCTGTTTCTTCATCAGCCCCGCCCACAAGGGAAAACTGTCACACTGTCAGTTTCTGACTCAGTCTCAGCTGTTATTACTCACAGTGAGGTTTGGGAAATTAGGGCAGAAGAGTCACACTTTTCTTGTATAACACTTTGTTGTATAATAACTCTATTGTATAATAACTCTTGTATCTTGTTTCTATTATAATAATTTAAGAACATCATCTATGTAATATTATCCCAATTGGTATCTCTTATTCTCACGTTAAAAATGCTGGAAATTCTTATTAACTTATTGAACACTTGGCAGGCTCAGAAATCCCTGATGTATATGAAGCATGTTTGTTCAAGGCTGGTAATAATAATCACATTTACAGTTTTTATGCCAGTGTTAAATGTTGTTTTAATCACACCTCGTCTGTCTCCTGTGTATCAGCCTGTCAGAAATTAATTTGATTAAACGGGGGATTTTAATTGAAAACGTTATATATTTATTTGAAAAAGGAAGCTCTTAGTGAAAAATATCTGCCCGTGAAACTGAACCAGAGACGATGTTAACAATATGAATTCTCAAACTTGTCCACCAGAAAGTTATTGAAAAGGGGTGTTATTTAACAGAGGGGTCAAGGTGAGGGGTTGAAAAATCAGAGAGCTTGATGATGTCACTTTGGTGATAAAAGCTGATGATGTCACTTTGGTGATGAAAGTTGGTGATGATGTCATTGTTGTTGTTTCAGAGGCTAAGCAAGTTATCAGGTTTTGATAAAAGATTATATCATGCACCAAAAGACCAGGAAAGTTTTTTGTTTGTAAATAATGTTTAAAGTTATACGTCATCATATTTATTCATATATATATAGTAAATAATAAAGTGATGTGCTGGGCAAGTATGGTGACACGTACTTAGACTTTATCCTTCTTTTAACCCGTCCAGTAAGACACACTCGGAGAAGTGAGCAGCTCTGCAGCGCAACTGGAGTTAAGGTGCCTTGCTCAAGGGTACCTCAGTTGTTACCTGTAGGCATTAGAATTAAACTGGCACCTTTCTGGTCACAAGTCTAACTCTTTAACCAGCAGGCCACAACTGCCCCATAACGGTGAATTTATACCCCTAAAACCTACTATATTCTTCCCATATATACCTTCCAATTCACATACAAACCAGGCCTGTGGGGTCATTTCGCTGTTACTCATCTTGTCTGTCAGATCTATTTAAAAATATGTTAGACTCCCGTACACTTATACACAGATGTAGCACACTTGGATAACTCTGTGCCCATCTGGTTTTAATCAAGATAAATGGATTGGGCCGAAGGGCATCAGTAATTTCACCAAGTCTAGTTCCTACCAGAGGCACAATAGCCTAACTTGACAAACCATCACGTCACTGATGTACATGTTAAATATGGCTGTTTAATACTGTATTTTACTGTATTGTTGCACCATTTCTGGAACATTCTCTCCACCTAGGTGTGAAGACGGCTGTATTTTTAGCCTTTCTTTCAGGGCCTTGGTATGTAAATCCTTTTCTTTTTTCAATGGCACATATTTTCCATGGTAATTCCTGAAGCACAGCTTTTGTCTGAGCCTCAAGCTGCCCAGAATGACTGAAGCGGGGCTGGTGGTTTTATGAAACGTTTTTTAACGTTTTTGGAACTGAATGATTTCCCGGATTTACTTATTTTAAAGACCTTGTAGCAGTGTTGGAAAACTTTCTTTGTGTTTGTGTGTGTGTAAGTGTCAGATTCCTTAAGTGAACCAAACTAAGAAAATAGAAGCCAGTTATTTTGCATTCCGACTGTCCGTGGCCTTAAAATCAGACTTTACACACATAAGAACAAAGAAAATCTGTAGTTCACCACTTGTACCATCGCTTATTATAAGTGTGTTAAAGTAGCTCTCAAGAGGGTCTTGTGTCACTTTAAAGTGGTCTAGGTTCTTTAGCATTTACACATAAACCAAAACTCTTATGAACCACATTAAGGTAAGTGTAAGCAGAAAAATACAAACAAATTCCACCGTCTGGGTGATCCTGGGTGAGTTACAGTAACACCCTGAAATACTCGAGGAAGTTATTTAGTAAACACTACTGTGGTAACAGCCAGCTGTCCGTGTGTGTATATTTAAAAACCCAGACGAGTGTGCACTTTGACTTGACTGAACAGTGTTTAGCAATAAACTAAACAAAAGACAAGGTAACCAATAACATGGGCGAGGTTAAATTGTGCCCTGCTGCCTCACTGTTTCACCTTGTATGGTGAATTGAAAGTGACTTCAGGTTTTGTCTACAGTGTCCCCCTGCATTTAGAAAACAAGTAAACAAGCAGCCGAACAAGAAATCATGTAGACAAACTCACTGTACCTAATGTTCTGTCCAAACATTTTATTTTACGCCCAAGGTACCATTTCTTACCTGCATTACCCTTTCTTCTCAAAATATTTTAAGAACTGTTGCCTACTGTTAAATTCCAGACAGCTTTTCACAGCTGGCTCCTATGGGGACCTACCGTAAGGATTGTGGGTATTTACATTGGCTTTGTTCAAAATTCAGCCCACAGAGAGAGAGAGAGAGAGAGAGAGAGAGAGAGAGAGAGAGATGGTNTTGTCCAAAATTCAGCCCACAGAGAGAGAGAGAGAGAGAGAGAGAGAGAGAGATGGTAATCTGGCATGACTGGTCTGATTTCAAGATAAAAGTAGAAACACAAAAATATGAAACAAACATAAATAAACTGTGTTTGATTATGTTACTTAGCTGTGCTTTTGTCACAACCTTTAGTTAGACTAAGGAGAAAGAAAACTTTTACATGCCTGCTCATTGGTTGCTTTGAAATCCAGTCAGCCAATCAAATCACAGTGTTGCCCCACATCTCCAGTGTAAGAGAACAACAATTGTCTCCATGACAATATTGTAGTTTTCCTGTGAGTCTTAAGGAATGAAAAGTACAAACACTTTTCCCTGACACATCAAGTCTAAAAATAAAAACATTCACTCGACCTTTCAGACGCAGAGTGACTTTTGTGTTAATAGCAATTCTATTTTTTTTTTAATGCTTCGTATTCGTTTTAAGAGCAATTCAGGTGTCTATGAAAAGCTGAATGAGGTTGTTTGGTTTTTTGCAGGCTTTGTTGGCTGTTTGAAGATGACATGTTGTTGATCTGGGGTGAGTCTGGGGCTTTAAACTGGGTCAGCGTGTGTGATTTCTACAGAGCTGTAGAAATGATGTGCTGTCTCAAGGGGCCTCTGTACTGGTGGGCGGCCCGAGGTGTAACAAATGATGTCACCTTCATTGCGAGTAAAATGTCATTTGTAATATACAGGGACACCAGCCTGTATATTACTTTCTTTACCAGCCTGCTGTTATAGACCCCGGTTCATCTGTGCATACAGATATTTGATAAAAACACAGAATGCTGAGCTCGGATTTGACATCTAAAATAATTTCTATTGTAAAGGTAAAGTTATATTTTTAAATACTTGCTTTTAGATGAATTGGCGTAGTTCAAAGACACCTAAAATTAACAAAAAATAAACAGGTGGTTGTTTAAATCCTTATCCCTAGATATTAAGTTTATGTGTGTAACTTGTACCAGACCATGTAAGAGACATTATTGCATTGCATTTTCGGCAACGTTGCAATAATGTTTGGTTTTCAAATTACATACTTATAAAGTATGACAGTGTACTGTAACCAGTTTATGCCAAACCTCATGGAGAGAGAAGTCACAGAGAGATCCTCTTAACAAACCCCAGAAGAGCCAATGGCAGCAGATGTATTCGGTTACCATTCTCCATCCTTGTGTTTTAGCAATATTGAGCATAAGGGCTCGCAAAAATACCTCATTCCCTTTTAGAGGAACACAGTGCCTTTTAGCTGTTGTCCGAATGCCAAACTGTAACTAAAGCACGTGTAGTTCCACAGGCAGCAGACTCACATACAGCTCTCCCCCTAATTTCCTCCATGTGTGAAGACTGTACTTTTCCTGCACTGCGCTTTTCTTCTGAACAAACGTCATGCGGTTAGTTTCTAATATGAGTGAGATTGCGAAGTATTGTAAGAAGGAGGGGGATCTAATTGAAAGCAGCTTGCGCGTGTATTTCCTCCTCCAAAACTGTCACCCAATATCTTTGAGTTCAGGGCATAGAAATGTAAACCTCTGTGAGCACTTATCTCACTGCAAGGCGGAAAAGAAACACAAAGACAGGTGCACAGTAAAAAGCCTCCAAAAGTACTCAAGATGTTTGTTTGAATGTATTTGCAGGTGCGTTTTTAGCTATGCAGTTAAATGGGTCGTTCTGAAACAATGCCAATAAAGCACCCACCCGTGACCCTCAGGTTTACCGTCACGCCCTCACCTTTGGTCATTCCATAACATTCCAAATAAGGAGTGTTGTTTTATCAGCTGGGAAGTGAGGGATCCTCTGCACGGAATGACATAGTTTGGAATGAGGGGGTCAGATAGCACCCATTCCACCAGCAATTTACGGCCAGGGGAAGTCTGCCACAGAATACTGTCAGGGAGGGTCACTCAAACCCCGCAGGTTGCTGCATGCACAGATGTGGGGACTCGCATTCTTGCATTTGGAGGTTGGAAACTAATGCAGAGCAGATTTAGTGACTGTTTTTATTGCCTCGAAGGTTCTACAGGTGTCTCCCAAGAACTCAACTCGTGAACCTGTCAAGGGTCCAAATGTAAGCTTTCTGAAAATAAATTGCTTTTATAAAACCTTCAGGAAGTATTCAGCATGTTGTTTCCGTGGAATTCTCTCAGGGACGTTCTGATTTGGTAATACGTTCTCTCACCCCTTACATGGTCATCTGTAATCGGTTTAGTGGTTCAGTGTTTTGGCAATGCCCAACGTTTTTTTAAGTAAGGTTTTATGTTTGGATTACCATTGGTTCACGTTAACGCATATTATTACTGACAGTGATATAGTAATATGCATTCAATTTACAGCACACATTCTTACTCATCTACGTAAACCCTGACAGTGTGGCATTCGAAACAGTCTTTCTAGCTCTGAGCTCTGGCCTGCAGGTGGATTGTTCGGCCGGTTTTCCGCCCCGTGGCTACAAATCAACACCGTGGGAATCATGAACCATATCACATCCTGCTTTGTTTTTCTTGTCAGTCTGCCGTGCTCATTATGGTCTTCTCAACACTCCCAGGTGGCAGAAAATATTTGATCTAACGTGTTGTCAAACGGCTGTTGTCCGTATTTGCTAAGGAAACTTTAACACTTAATATGTTAACGTTAAAAATACATACGTAAATAAACGCGTTAATGTAATTCACTGCATTGTCAATGAATGTAGATTTTGACAGGTTTATTTCAGCACAAATCGCTCGTTCTAGCGCTGTACACCCTGAGTGATGTTTTGAGTCTGTTTCTAGCGAGGAAAATGTCTTTCTTTAATATCAACAGGAAAAGAATTGACCTACATTCTCACAAGCTTTCAGTCGTGAGGCTGGTCACTCCACACACAAGCGTGTGTGTGTGTGTGTGTGTGAATGACGGGCCATCCTATTGGCTGTTTCCAATCATTCTCTCCCAGAGAATGACAACAGGAGAGAGAGTGACATAGAGAGAGGAAATATTGAATAAGTGTGTTTGTTGAAGACCGGTGGAATGAATTTTGTGTTTGTCTGTGAGAGAAAGTGTGCGTGAACATGTCTTAGAGGGGCGACCACGTGTGTGCCAGTCTGTGTTGTTGCTACCCATCCAATTCCTCTCGACCAATCAGAGGCTGCGAATCCTGTACGAGTAATCATGTGGCTTACGAGTGTGTGTGTATTTGTGTGTGTGTGACTGTGCCTTTGGGATGTGCTGTGCTTCAGTGTGTGTGTGTGTGTGTGTGTGTGTAAAAGAGAGAGAGGGAGAGAAAGAGAGAGAAAGCGCATGCGCTCAGCACATCAGATATTTTTTAAATGAGGGATCTCAGAGGCACATTTTATTGCTCAGATGTTGCTGTTTTATTGCTCAGGAGATTCAATGCCGTTCTCAGTTACTCTAAATTTATGCATCAACTTCATCTCTTATGCTAACACTTCCTTAGGAGAAATAAAATACACATATAAAACTATTGTTGACATACAGTAAGAGTAAAGATTTATACAATGAATAAGGACAACGTAGCTCAGATCATTTGGTTACGAGAGTGTCAGGGATCTCTTATGAGACTCTAGAGGACACATATGTGAGATTACTTTGATCTTTTTCTTATTGAAAACACCTGGAAACACATAAGATAAAATTCTTCATTTGCTCTCAGTTTAATCTCCATTTTTGTCTTGACTGCGAGATATTCACTACAGCTGCACTAGAAGACAGGAAAGAGAATGTGATAAAACTCATGAGGGTTTTACTGAACTCGGGTTCGAAAAATTTATAATCGGCAGCGGGACCTGATGCGCACACATTAACATGTAATAAAAAATATGAGCACATATTAGGTTTTCCATTTACATTCTGTCACATCCAAGTTTAGGCATCCAGAAACAGCAATGGAGGGTTTCTTATAAAAAAGGTGGTGTTGATAATGGGAGAAAAAATTCATGTTTTATCTCCCAGCATTTATGTATAAACAATTATCATTTTTTCCAACAGTAGTTTTATCCTCATAAAATCACTGTTTCATTGGCCTGTTACATTTACATTTATTCCTTATATCAGACGGTTTAATCCAAAGCCACTTGTAAATGAGAGAGCATTTAACATTTTGCCATAAAGCCAATAAGCTTATTCTACAAAGCTACATTTACAAGTGGAAATAGTTCTGATGCTAGGGACAGGAACGTGGTTAAACATAAGAAAGTTAGGTATTAGACTGTAGATGGCAGGAAGGATTATATATCTGTAGGAGTGAATTAAGGTGGGAGGGTGAAGTTTTAGTGACTGTTCCGAAGGCCAGGGTTAAAAACTTAAATCTGGTGCTTTTAAATTGTTTGTCAGATTATATATGTGTATTGATTAACTCTCTCCTTTTTTCTTGCATGATTTATCTCTGGTGGCTCTTCTTCAATACTGCCTCATGCTCCTCTCTAGGTAAGTACCTGATAATGTTTTTGCTTCAAACGCTCTGTGGTTGTTTAAGGGTAAAAATATCACAGGATGATTTTGCTGAAATACAGTGCAGACGATCAAAGTTCTAAATTAGAAACAAAGACCCAGAAACTAACCCCATTAACTAGTGGAGTTGGACTGTAATTTAGAACACTACAGTAAACATGGCGTAGAGATTTACAGAGCATTAAGCTTCATATCCAATTTTGATTTTTTAGCCAAACTTTATATAACATCCATATATTACACCCATATATATATATATTGACAATACAGGTGTATTGTCAGGTGTAAATGTAAGGTGCCTAAAATATAATATTGCAAAGTTAGTATTTTTGACACTGTACATGAGGCTTCATTTGCCATATTAGTGAGTACAGTGAACCAGTTGAGATAATTTAAGATTTAGTTCAATAGGTATAAGCGGTAGGTTTATGTTTCGGCAAACACTCAATGTGTTTAAGTCTTACCTCACGACTTAAGTCTTACTAATTGTATTCATGTGTTAGCACCTGTACTCACATTAGCACTGTGTACAGTACTGTATATAGCTATACAAATATGGTCTGAAATCACACACATACACAGGTTTACACGCTCCCATACAAACTGGCAGGAGTATGCGGGTCTTCCAGTATGTGGCAGTTTCCATGGAGACACAGAGTTAAAAATAACGTTTGAAACGGCTTTCCCGTGCCATTCGCTGGCACTGCGACCACACAATGTTGTGATGCGCTCAGAGGACGTAACAGGCGCTGGGTGACGTATGATGGGGTGATAAACACAGAGACCGTCCAGAGGGTGTATTTTTAACCTCTGTTGTCTGCAAAAACATCTGACCACATCCTCTGGTTTAGGACAGTAGAGAAACACCCAAAATGATTTGTAAAGGCAGCAGAAAGGTAGTTTGTTCTTGTTTGTAGCAAATTCACAAAATTTTGTGTTTCTTCATAAAAAAAAAAATTGTCATCATTTATGCCCTTGTGTTCATCCAAACCCTTTTACATTTACGCATTTGGCAGACACTTTCATCCAAAGCGACTTACATTGCATTATACTATACATTGTTTCTGAGTACGTGCAATCCCTGGGCTCGCACCCATGACCATGGCTTTGTTAACGCCATGCTCTAACCACTGAGCTACAAAAAAACTTTTAAAACTGTTCCGTGAGAACTATAGAAGTATAGCATCAATTTCTCTTCTGTGCAAAAAATGTGCACATGTACTGGCTTTGTTAAAAGTAAACTGATAGTTATTTGATGGTTATTTGGCGAGAAGGTTTAGATATTTTACTGGTAACTGATACACTGATTAAAATAATGATTTTTTTTTATGAAGTTTTTGGACAGCAGCATTGTAACTCTTACATTAAATATGGACAGCTGTTTTCTGTGTGTGTTTACTTTCCGTGACCCCACCCAGTCCACACAACAGTCTTACAACCTAAAAACATTAGCTGGGTTTATCATGAAAAAGGACATTTAATAAGAGGTTTTGAAGGTAGTTTTACAGAAGTAAAGGGACATTTAGAAATTATAGAGAGGTTATGACACATTTTCATTGGCCTGCTGGTAACATGACTTAGATTACTACACTAGCGATCGACCAGGTTAGTCAGAAAATGTTTGTTTTCCACATTCCCCCAGTCTGTTTGCCTGTTTATTGCATCACAGAAGTTGTTTTGGCCAGGTTTGGGATGTTCCAACTAGCACACAGCATTTATTTGGGTGCTGCTTGTTTCTGTGACAGACAGATGAGGTCTGTGATGGCTTTTCCATGTGCTCTGCCTCCTCCTGTGGAATTCCGCTGCGGGCAGGCTGTGATGTTTGAGAGCACTGACATTTCAGAGGTAGACGGGTGTGGCTGGGGTATGTGCATGCAGGGAAAAAGATAAACATGATGAAATGAAGTGAAAGACGTATCTGGAGTGTTTAAAGGAATATTTACTCGCCCTCATGTTGTTCCAGGGCAGTTAAGAACATATTAGGATATGCGGTTTTCCATAATCACATTTCCGTTCCAAAAAGCCAAAAAGCACCATAAAATGGGCTCGTATCACTTGTGTTCTAGATTTCATATGGCTTGTGTGAGGAAGAGAAAGATAATTCTGCATTGATGCCAGACCCAGTATGCAGAATGCGTCTGTTCCTCATACAAATGTAACATGGATTCGGAAGAATATAACATGAGGGTGGGTAAATAATTACGGAATTCTGGGAATTTGTAACTATTCCTTTAAGTTTCCTTTTACCTTTCCATTCATGAAGTTTCTTTCTTACCTTACGTTCGCCCTTTCATCAACCCTACCTGTCTGAGCTTTGTGTGTGTGTTTGTTTTTGTGTGTGTGTGTGTGTTTGGACATTCTAAGAGATGTGTTGAGTGATGACTATGGGGATTGTTGGAACTGGATGTGCCTCAGTGTGTGTGTGTGTGTGTGTTTACATAGGCCTCAGTGGCAGAGAGGCACTCTTGATCACACTAGTGAGATGGTTACATAACAGGCATCTTCATATGAGCTGATGTTGGCGGCTGTACTGCAGTCTCAAGAACCTGAATCAAAGAGCGCCACACACACACACACACACACACACTTGTGTCACGTGTAAACGACATGGTACCATGTTTCCTGCAGCCTCTGTGACGGGTGATTTAGTTCACTCACCTATAAATCTGTTCCTCTGCCCTCCAGTCGTTCAATTCACTTTGATGCAATTAACTTTTAAGATCTTAACATTTTCCTGCGCTAAAGTTCGGTCCGGACATAAAAGCTGTGGTTTGCACATAAACTGTGGCGCTTCCTCAGTGTTTGGATCTGTTAAGGGAAGCTCTCAGTTTGATTGTGTTAGGTTTGGATGGAGAAGCCGCGCTGGGCCAAACAGAGCCCCTAAAAGTAGAAACTGATGGAAATTATAAGACCGTATAACATTCTCCACACGTTTAGTAATATTTTTTTTCTCCATAATAAGGGCAGTATGTACTAATTGATTAGGTCATTGTCACAGACAGACATAACAGTATAGACAGATGTTAGATTCAATGAAAAGTAAAGTATACACAGATTTAATAAAGACGTTTCTATTAAATCAAATGATCTTAATAGAACACTGATGTAGATACTACAGCCTGATGTGGATCACGTCCAACTACACTGAGTGTTTGTTTGTACTTTGAGAAGTTTATAATGGAAGAGTTGATTATATAACTATAGTTACACTAAAGGTTTGAAGTTCACCAGCTGGTATTTTAAACAATCGCTACTCTATTAAACACGATGATGTAATCTCATTATTGAGAGGCGTGTGTGTTTAACACGATTCAGTGTGTCCAAAGAGGAATGGAAACAAGTGTGTGTTTATTGGCATTCACCAATAGCTTTAAGTGTGGCTCATCCAATTAAAATTTAAACTGCAAAATAAAAAAATAACAAATTTAATCAGTGGGTTTGTCATGAGTTTGTGTAAAAATAGTCAAATATCCTTTTACATCAGATACATTTCCTTAAGAGGCAAACACTGCATGGGATATTAAGATATGGTTTAATTAAGATTTACTTATTTATTTATTTGGATATTAAGATGTTAAAAATATTTCATAAGAAGAAATTAAATGTTTTGCATTGACAAACCATTTATTGACAAATGGTTTATATAGAATAAATCAACAAACATTCGTGGTTAGTAACTCCAACAAAATGGGGTAAAAATTGACACTATGTTCTTTGGAAACATTCGCTGGTGTATCCAGTATGCTGTACACCTTGTAGAGAGCCATATTTGGATTTCCCCCATAGTTCCTCAGTCATGCAGAATTCCATTCTTTCATCAAACGCAAAATTCATTTAGCATAATGTTTCGATCCATCATTACCAGTGACATCAGGGAACAAAATAGACATTGTGAGGTGGGCTAGTTTGGTGTTCCAACCATGTGATGAAAGATTCGTCTGTCATATTATTCTCTGGCTTGTTTCGTTTGGCAGCTTTAATGTGCAGTCAAACAATATGCCTTACTTGTTAAAATCGCCCTCTTTCCTGTCTCCTGCTTCACCCGGATAAACACGCTTGATTTAGTCTGATTTATGTGATTTTGTTTCTGTTCTGAGCAGGAGATGGACAGAGAGAGAGAAAGTGAGAGAGAGAGAGGGCGGACGAGCGATGCTCTCAGGTTGTGTTGGTTCAGTCAAGCAGAAATTTTCCCAGCTAGCACCAGTGAAGTCTCAATTGTAACGTTGTTGTTGGTTTCTCTGGAGTCTCTTTGTAACAGCAGGGTCTTTGTTCGGCTGTGATTTTCCAGGGATGTGGACCTCCCACCTGTAAGATCCAGGGACTCCCCGACTTCGCAGTCCTCATCTCAAATTTATCCGTCTGTAGAAATAATATACCATCTCACCTGTTCACTGTCAGGTAATGGTGGTGAGGGGGTGTAATGGCTTAAATCCAAAAGGTGAAAGTCATAAAAATACCAAACCAAAAACACATTTGTGATAATACCCTATAACATGACATACCTCATGTATTGAATAACTTCCGTAGTCATGTACAGTCAACATGGTAGTCAATTAAACTCCTAAGGTACATGTCAATTTTCAAGAGTTTTATTTGTCTTATACAAGTTACATACGTAAACAGGAAGCTGGGCAATTTGGCATGCTCTGTAGACTGTGTATTAAAAAAAGAATGCTTTAAAAATAATTTAAAAATCTAACAGTCTGTGGGAAATGAGTTACAAAGAGTAACTGAACAGTGTTCCACATTAACAGTAACACACTGTACTTTATGTACCATAGTAATGTTACACCAACATACTTTAAAGAGTACAGCTTTACCACCCTAAAAAAGTAAGTAACAGGCTTTGATTTATACGCAGGACACTGGCCCTCCAGGGGCAGGTCTGGGCATCCCTTACCCCATAAATACCATGGTCATGAAATTCAAATAACAAGGTATTTATGTGGTATTCCAATATAGCTTCAAAAGTACAATGGTGACGTTTCTCAAAAAACATGCAATCGTGAGGAAAAAGTTCCCTCTCTCTTTTACGATTCAGGTTCTTTTATTGGTTTGATAAAAAGGGGTTTATATTGCCAAGCCATTCTCTCTCTCTCGTGGAGAGAGACATCAGAGACTCTGGACATCAAAGACTGTGTAAAGCAGGGAATCATGGGAGATCCATTACCAGACTGTGTGCAGAGGTTTAGGTTCTGTGTGTGAAAGGGTGTGTTCTGTGTGTCCCCACCTGACCACAGACCTGTGTTATCTGAGCGGCGATCCGAGAATAGAGGTGATAGCACAAGTTTTCTTCAGATTCACATGAGTTAAATGAAGTCTGTGTGTTTAAATACAGAATTATGAATTGTACATGTTACAGTTTTTGGAAAGGAGTTCAAAAGGCCCCGACTGCAGTACGTGCTACAATATGAACTAGATTTGTGATTTGTAAAATTATGAGTTGCTGAAATGTTTCTGGGTGGTTGCCAGGACGTTGCTAGGGTGTGTTGGCTAGCTGTTTATTGTTTACTACAGTTTACTGGTGCAAAAAAGAGCCCATCCCAAAGTCTCTATGATATTCTGATAAATAAACACCAGTCATTTTTGATGGTTCATTGATAGTTTTCCATTTTCCTCTCCGTAATACCAGCTGATTCAAGCCTAGTGCTAATGCTAGTTCAGTTATGTATGAGATTAGCTAGTTGTTTCTGGAACTAAAGACAAAGAGAGTTTCTTTCTTATATGGACTGTTTAATAAAGCATCATTTTTTAAAATGAGCCTTTAGTGTTTCATGGAGAACACACACAATGAGACGAGCTTTCTTAATCGCGATTTTAAACCTCCCTGAACTTGCCAAACCTTCAGAGCGATTACTAAAGATGAAACACAGCAGGAAGTTAAAGGATTGGCAGACAAACGCTACATAAATGAATGTTACATGGAGGTCTGCTTTCAATAATGTCTTCCTTCCAAAACAACTCTTCCAGCCCTCAGGCCAAATGAATCTTTGTCAGTGTTTCTAACTTCTGTCATTCGGGCTTACAGCACTGTGTAAATCCAGATGTTTGCACGATGAGCGGTTTGGGCCAGTGTGCAAATTATATAATGACTTCCAGGGAGGTCAAACTTTTTTACAGGAATTTATCCTGATCATTTTTGGGCACGGTTTGTTAATGTTTATTTATGGCAGTTATTTAGTTCAGTTGTATTTCAACAAAATAGAGTAGGAGATTTAAATGTACTGAGAAATGAGAGATGTAAAGTATTCTTTTAAAATGCTGGGGAAACATTTCTTATTTTATATTTTTATATAAGAAATAATGCACTGTATGTTGAGACACGTTATTACATGCGTACTACATAAATTAATATGCACAAAAACATTCATATGTTTTTTTTCCAATTTCACTTATTGATATTTTATTTTGTGAGAAGAGAAAGCAGAAAAATGTATCTTTTAAGCTTTGAAATCGGCTGCCTAGGACAATGGTTAGTTATACAGTATACACAATATTTAACTGCAGAATCTATTGACCAATTGAAATCATGTATTCCAGAGTGCTGTGCATTAAGTAGAAAAATCTGATTATTTTATATTTCATTATACATTTTCCCTGCCTTTCATGGGCTTTCCTGCTATTTTATGGACTTAGCTTTCCCTGAACCAAGTTATTTATTGCACAGTGACCCCTTTGCAAAGATATTCAGGCAGTGATTAAATGATACTCAACTCCTCCCTGCGTTTGGATGAATTTAAAAGAGTGTCCCCAGCCCTCAGTCTGATTACAGGAAAGTCTCTATGACCAGAAGTTGACCTTTCCCCTTGGGTCAGTGTGCCTCAGATCAGAGAGCTCACAGGCTGTTGGGAGCATTGTAATGAGGTGGCTGGGGGTCAAAGGTCAGGTCTGTGAATGTAGGTGGTGATGTCTGTGACCCTGGGCAGTATGGATGAATAGCCAGTGGGAGGTCCAGCATGTGTGAGTGTGTGTACTCTGCACCCCCAAGGGTTTCAGTGTCTCTGGTACAGAACACACAAGGCTAAAATGGTTGATTTTCTGCTGCACATATTGCAGAATGCCATTTACATTTATGCATTTGTTAGTTATACATTTGGCATACGCTTTTATCCAAAGCAACGTACAGTGCATTCAACATATATGTTTAAACAGTATACATGTGTTCCATGAGAATCAAACCCACAATCTTTGTGCTGCTAAAGCAATGCTCTACCAATGGGGGTAAGGTGTCTTGCTTAGGAGCACCTCAGTTGCTTACTGCCAGTGACCTTTGGGTTACAAGTCTKACTGTCTAACCAGTAGGCCGCAAGTGCCCTCCAGTAGTAACACATGGGGTTTCAGATAACGTTCTTTAAATGGCTTGAAGAATCTGTTGTGTAGTAGTGAAATTTGTCAATCTGTAGTGAAATGTGTCAATTTTACACCACTAGAGGGCAGTGTGTTACTAACATGGCATTTGCCATCATGTTGCTTTGACTGCTATTGGTTAATTTAAAATGTATTAAATGTAAACATCGAACTTTTGGGAATTACGACTACAAAATCAATGCAACATCTTATTAGGAACTACTGTTTTTGTTTTTCTGAAGGAAATGGGAGTAAATTTGCATGTGCAAAACTTACTGCCACAATTCAGAGTTGTTGTGGTCGGTTGCCAAGGTGTTGCTATGATGTTTTTGATGGGTTTTTAGCACATTGCTTTATGGTTGCTCGGTAAGTGGTAAGTTTCCTCTTTTTGCTCTGTATATGTACCGCGCTGAGAGCCGATCTACAGTACAGTAACACAGCAATCCAACGCGCAGTCATAACGGCACAAGCTTGAGTTCCAAAAGTCTTCCAGAATGAAGCACAGCTATGCGCAGGGGCTTTGTAGCAGTAATACATCACAGCTGGATAAACAAGGGTCTTCTTGAAACTTTACAGAGTTCCTCCTTCACAGAACACGCTTGGGCTACAGCTCACTGGTCCTCCCTTCTGCCTTTGAAGTGTGTGTCTCTCTGGGAGTCTGTGCTTTGCGTTCACTTCTGAAATTAGAAAGCTGTTTTGAAAGTCGTTACCTCATGAAAAGCTATTCTGCTGATTTATGGCTTTGTAAAGGAGAGCTGTTGTTTTGTGTTTAGTCAGTGAAAGCACGTGTTTTGAAGGTCTGATGGTTTTTAAAGACCATGAAATGATTTCTGAGATCAGGGAAGCGGGCTGAGTTAGTGCTTCTTGATGAGTTTGGGTTTGTGTCCCTCGGGTCCAATTCTGCTTTGTGTATGTGTGTGTGGGTGTAGTCATTCTCACTAAATTAAAAGCTCATAAATCAGCCAAATCATGGTAATGCTATGCATATGCTTCTGTAAAGATTAGGGAATAGAAAATATTATTGGCCTTATATAAAATCAGTGGAAATCAATGGAATGACCATACTAATATAGTGTGTGTGTGTGTGTGTGTGTGTGTGTGTGTGTGTGTGTGTGTACTGGTGTATGTGGTTTACACAAATGTGTATAATGGCATGTGTATAATGATGTAAACATGGTTTACAGGGACACTTCCTGTGTCCTCATAAACCAAATGTCTTAAAAAACGTATTACGTTATGTTTTTTTAATTAACTAATGCCAATAGTTTTCTGTGAGGGTTAGGTTTAGGGGTGCGGTTAGGGGAAGGCGATACAAATTTTAATTAGCTCAGTACTAAAAAAATCATTATGTCTGTGGAGAGTCCCAAATGTCTAAATCACATTTGCAAGTGTGTGTGTACGTTTGAGTCATGTGGCTGCCTGGCTTTCTGTATTACAGTTAAATAAGCCAGAGACCTGTCAACCCCATATAGAGACATGTCCACACATGCACACACTGTGTCCCTAGAAAACATTCTGGAGAAACCAGAAAGTGATGGTTTTTAAGAATGATGGTCTCTGGATAAAACAATGGTAAACAAAAATGCCACAGACTTACATTAAAGGAGGGATCTGAGCATATCTTAGAGACTTGAAGGTGTGTTCCTCTGACCTGAGATGGTAACCAGCCTCCAGCAGCTGCCTAGTACACCCAGCATGTCTCAGATGTAGCTCAACTGCCAGAACAAAAGCCAGAGCTTTGGGTTAGATTGCCAGGGAACACAAGTCTGCAGATCAAACTGGCAGTACTTTGAATAAATATGAATACATATTTGAATAAATAAGAGTTTAGACACTGCAAAGACTTAACCGTCCCACCAAATTCCAAACAAGCAACCAAACAATAAGGGAACTTGTGAAAGCCCGTGAACTGTCAGTGAAGATTCATTTTAAAGCCATGAGGGAATGAAGGCAACTATAAAGGAATGCCTTGAAAGTCAGAAGTATTCTACAGAAGTATTCTGGACGGCTCCAGACTGAATCCGGAGTCTAGACTGAATCCAAACCTTATAATTACTGTCTGTTGAAACGCTTCATCTAATCTGGCGAATGCTTTTACACGAGAGAATTGTATAAACACTACAGTACATGACCAAAAATATGTGGACACTCAAACAACACACCCATATGTGCTTGCTGAACATTTAATTTCAAAACCATTAGGATTTATTATGGAATGGAATATAATATTTGCAGGCCTGTTAAGTTCTTCTGGTTCTTTCGCACAAAAAAAGTTATCACAGAACACAAACACAAAAACAAAAATTGCTGTAGTTGTTCGGAAACAGCAACACAGAAGCAGTAATGCGGTGATACTGATGAGGTCACAGGTGTATGTTTACAGAGAATTCACAACAACTGTAAAATGCAGCTCAACCAATCAGAATCATAGACTGAAACTATCTGTTTTATAATTTTTGGTTTACTATTTTTTCAATGCAGTCGAATATAGAAACGGTGTTACTGAAATATTACAATTGTAAAAATATACTTTAATGAAGGCAAAGGTCTCCTATTTTAAAATTACTTGACGCTTATGGGCTTTGACAGTTTTGACCGAAATGTCTAATGAAGTTAATTTATATTAGTTCAGTTCAGCCTGTGGTACTGCAGGGCATGTTTGGAAAGTAATTATCTTTTAACCACATCACTTGATTCTTTAATGATTTTGTATGACCATCCCACTAATGAAAACAAGACACTGTGGAGAGACTATATAGTTTAATCCAGTCAGCGCTACACTGGTCTAATGGACTCTGACTGAGTACACAAATCCCGGCCATGTGTGATTTTAGTTTTAGTGGGCAAGCAGCACTTTACAGGCAAAACCACTGAAATATAGTAAGAGCAGATTCAGTTTAAGAAAGAGCAAAAAAGTGGCTGTTACATTACTTTAGTTTTTCACAGAAATGCCATTACAGAACTTTTTGGTATCCCAAAGCACCTTTAAGTCCAAGGTTTTTAAAAGAACAATCTGCTTTATTGTCATTAGAACCATTATTCACGTCAAAAAACTGTTTGTGTAACAAAAATATTCTTTGAATGTTTCTATAGGTTCTATATGGAACCCACAACCTTGTAGGTTCCTTCATTTTTACATGTACTTGTAATATTTCTGAGTAGAAGTGGGGGTCTTCCAGAGGGCCGGAAATGAAGGCTAAGACGCTGTAACAGTTTTGGAAGTGTCTGGTAGACTAATGCAATGACATTCCAGGATGATCTATGAGCCCCACCTACTTATTCTGGATCAAAGAGCTTCATTACAGAAGAAGGAGTGATCAAGAGAACCAGATGAGGCGAAAGAGAGAATTTGAGTGAAAAATATATTTTACTGAATCTGAAGGATACAGACAGACTGCAGAACCTAAAGCATGATGCATGCACACTGCAAGCATAATACACATGTTGTGCATACTTAGCTTGTAGGATAAGGATTAGAATTTGCCCGATTTTTCCTCAAAATCACTGCAGCATGAGCAGAAACCACCTGCAGGTTCTGTCTGGACTGTAGCTTCTACCATGTTGTGCCTGATTGAGACACAGTGTCACACTGAGCTAATAGTGATGAATTTACACTCGTAACAGATCCAGTGATCCACATACACCTCATCACTTGTTTCTTTCACATTTCACACTGTGGCTATGTGTGTGTTCATGTGGTTTTCTGTGTGTGTGTGGTTGTGGTTTTCTGCGTGTGTGCTCTTGGCTGATTTTCAGGCTCTGTGGTGAGGTGTAACCCAGCCAAATTGTAGCTGACTCATTAGACTGTGTTACTTTTGGACCTGCTGTCTGAGACCTGAACTCCCCCCACCCCCTCTACCTATCTTTCCTGCTCTTTTATTCTGTAACTCTATGTCTCTCTGTCTCCTTCCTCCTGTCTGCCTGTGTGTGCTAGATTACAGTAAAGATTTAATTCATGCTTATACTGGGAAGATGAATTACAGTAACAATAACTACACTATAACAACGTATTTTTCAGTATGTCCTTGATTTGAAAGATTATGTTGTTATAAAGTTTGTTTGTCTATTTGGGTTTTATAAACATAATTTACTGTGTCCAGGCTGGTACTAAATTTACGTTTACGCATTTGGCAGACGCTTTATCCAAAGTGACTTACATTGCATTATAATATACATCGTTTCTGAGTACATGCAATCCCTGGGATCGAACCCATGACCTTGGCGCAGTTAACGCCATGCACATTTGAACTACAAGGGTTAGAAGGCTGTAATTGTTTCCAATAACGCAACGTATTTAACACAAAATATAAATATAAATAAACATATAAGCTATTTTTAGATAAATAAAGAAGATCTAAAGAAAGATGATTATAAATTAGAAGCATAAAATACATAAAATACTTTAAAAATATAAATAAATATACATAAAATACTAAATATTTGTTCTAAGGCAACTTCTACCAAATATATTTCATGTTTCCAAACTTCTGTTTTGCTGTTGAGTTCATTTTTTGGTAATACAAATGTAAACTTGTCATGTTTTCATAAAATGAGTTGTTTTATATTCATTTAAAGTGTAGAGCATTTTAACCAATGAACTGTAAACTAACTGCAAAGAAAATGCAGCACTGAGAAAAAAAGAGTTTTGAATTTCTATAAACACTCACACACACTTTCTTGTATGCACAGCTCCACCCCGCCTGACCCCAGTTGTTAGCTGCTCTGTAAGGCGTTTAAATAAACAATCTCTTCTGTTGGTCTCACTCTGACATTTGGCCGTGATTGTGCCAAGGTCAGTGGAGGCTGAGAGTGAATGCAGAATTATAAAAGATTAACAAACTCTGCATCTCGTTGTCTTTCTCTCTGAGTTATGTTGAGAAGAAAGTTCTTAAGTTACATGCATGTGTGTTATAATTTCAATACAGATGTTGGTTTCTTGGCAATCCAGAGCACAGTTTTTGTTGACACAATGTTAATCCTTTTTGAGCAAACACACATGAGGTTTCTCAGGGAAAACATTTGAGTAGCAGGAGATATTTAATCGCATTCCTGACTAGAAGATTTTAATCACTTTCATGATTTATATTTTAATACATTTCTGGTAATTAAACATCATGTCCCCTCAAGAATAGACACTAGAATAATAACCTATGCTATTATAGGTTATTATTACTATATTATTACTATATTACTACAACCTAATAACAGTATTTTGACAATTATGTTACTACATTATGTTAATGTAATTGACAAGGCATTTTTTAATTATTAATATTAATAATTAAACATTATTAATATGATCAATAGATGACTGATTTATCAGCTTTCGTGAATTACACATTTATAAGTCTGAGCACCCAAACACCATTAATGCCCAGTGTCCTTCCAGCAGTGATGTGGATTAGTGACCCTGTGCTTCCTTCCTTTGGACCATTCAAGCGAAGCAGAAAGGGATTACAGTGGCCTGAGTCGTAGCCGGACTGAACCATGTGCACCTTTTGTAGGGGGGTAGGAGGTATGTAGGGTAACAGTGTGGAGAAATGGG